>JAOTQJ010094407.1:0-45314 GCA_025642045.1 Solanum sejunctum
TAAGTAAAATGTTACATAGGTCCCAATACTTTATTAAATCGAACCAATTAAGGACGCTCGGGGTTTAAATTACGTTGTGGGTCCTAACAATGTATTATTGTTGTACTGGAATTTTTCTGAGTATATGTATGCAGTTTGAGACTATGTCAATGGATGGATGATATGCTATCAAAATACAATATTTTGATGCTTAAAACTTTGAATTTTGTGTGTTCTCAATGCGATGTTAGTGGGTTTCATTTATTTTTTTGTTTATATATGCAGGATTACAGGTTGGCCATGATTTGGGGGGAAATCATAGAAGTTGCAATTTTTTGTTGTTATACGAGACCCTCTACAGGTTGTAGATCATTCTATGGGCCGTAGGGAGGTTTGGTAAAGATTTCTAGTGAGAGGAAATTTTCTAAAGTTTATTCTATGAGTATGAAGATGAGTTGTAGAGGAGTTTATGAGTCGTAGAAGAGGATTCATGCCCTGAGGATAAGAGAATTATACTTGCAGGAATGTCATCAGACGAAACCCCATTTATGGGTCGTAATCACTTTATGAGTCGTAGAGTGGTTTCATAGAGTTAAAGTCCAAAATTCAAGCAGTTGAGTACGAGACCTCGATTACGGGCTGTAAAGTCAAGACAGGTCATGAAGTACCTTTAGTATGGTGTATCGACTGGCAATCCTATTATTTTTAGAACTTGAATTTTAATTATTATAAATTGGTTTCTATGTTATTTTTCAAAAGTGTTCTAGTACTCAGAGAATTCTACATTTTGAGAGAGAAAATTGTAAGATCATATTGGAAAGTCTTTGAGAACACTTGTGGTTTAATTCAATCTTTAATCTTGTGATTTTCATTAAAGTTGGATTGCTTGTTCTCAATTCTATTGTGTTAGTGTTCAATTATGTCTTCTCAATTCATAATTCTTGCTTCTACACATAGTATGAATATCTAAATCCACAACTAGGGCTATGGGAACCATGAAGAATTAACAAGGTAAAATCTGATAATTTATAATTCTCGGAAGGTGTATATGCATGTATTAATTAATTCTCTTTGTTTTGCATATTTTCTAGTGGTGGCCAATATTAGAACTCATCTAGTGTTACTGACTAGACCAAGGTATTTATGATGTAGGAATGCAATTACATAATTACATGAAGAGATAAATTCATGATTAACACTTGAGAACATACAAACCATCATGTATAGCCTTGATATAACCTTTTCCTTATGGAACTCATCCTATTTCGAAGAGAGAGTTTATTAATATACCTTAAGGGAGCCATCCCATTTTGTATACTTACATGTGCGTCACCTTACGGGAACCATACTATTATGGAGACTTACACTTGAGAAACCTTACAAGAACCATATTTCAGAGTCTTGTACTTGAATCGCCTTATGTGACACATTCCATTTCAGAGACTTCCTCTCGGGACACCTTATGGGACCCAACCCATTTCAGAGTCTTGCATGAGTTTTAGCTAGTGATGAATTGGAAAAGATGAGACATTTATGTTTTCCCATCTTAATATATTCCTTATACTTTAGTCGACTTGACATTTTACTCCTATCATATGTATCAACACCATACCCAAGGTCAAGATCCATGCACTCATATTGATTCACGTATATGCTCATTTTTTCTTTGAGGATAAGAAGTGGTATCTTCATTTAGTGATCCTGCTCTTATCCACAAATCTAAAAATTTCTAGCTTTATGCTATATGAATCATGTTATATTCACTTATTTTCAAAGTGTGCCAGTTCTATAAATTTGTGATATGACTAAAAGGCTAGTGAAAACATGTTATGCCATAAATGCTCTCAGATGAGATTTCTTGAGTGAATTGTGCTGATGATCTTTCATTCTAAGCCTTTCTAGTGATATTTTTATTTTAGTTTTGATAGCGATTTTAGTGGTAGAAGTTGTGTGATGGCATATGAGAGAGAGAGTAGATGTTCCTTATTGTGATAGTTATGGTTTGCGTGTTCCATCTAAGGTTATAAATATGGAGGAAGAGAAAAATGTGATTTTGTTATGTGTAATAGAAAGGTGAGGATATTTGGATGTGCCTCATAGTATAATTTAATGAAATTGTTATTGTAGAGATACTAGGGAAGATATGAGAATTCTTAGGTAATATTGACTATAAGAAGCCATAAAGCAAGGAGAATGAGAGGCTTGAATGTTGTGTTGCAGGTATATGGTGAATTACATTATGATATTGGTGACTATTGTTAAGAGCTTCAGGTAAGGGTGTTACAGAGGTAGAATAGGTAGCCTCTTCTAAATAAAATCCCCTACAAATATATAGAACTTGAATCCTACGGGTTAGATTTTTACAAGTGTTCTCATCTTGTAGGCAGTAACTTATGACCATGGATTATGCTTAAACATGATTAGAATTTGGTTAGATTTAGGCTTTGGAGGGAGCTATATGATGGTGCCCAAAATATACCTCCTTTTTAAAGGTATGAGTGATCATTGTCAAAATATATAACCTAACCAAGGTTAGGGTCGAATCCACAGGGAATATGGTCCACGAGCAAGTCGAATGAATTGACTACTTATCTCCCGAAAGGGGAGGCAGTTTGTAATTGCAGAAAATAAACCTAACCTAAAAGCAAGTGTTGTGAAACTAGTGAGAGAAGTAACTAGGTTATTGTGTTCCCCATGAATTCCTAATTTAGTATCACTAGATAATCGAAACCTTTTCTTGTGTGTAGCATGCAAAACAGTAAGTTAAGTTTACCAAACCCTTTGATCCAAGCGAGAGGTAAATTTCACTATGTGATATGATTGATCCCCATAAAGTGATATTACTAACACTTACCTTTTGTTATAATACGACATTCCCTTGATCCTTTTTGGTTGATTAGATGAGAGGGATCACATCGAACCCTATTAATTAATCTCTTTTCCTATTCTTCACTATCTTGATTCAGTCAGTAAGAATTAGGAGGATTCTAACGTTGGCCATCATTATAAATAATTAACAATGATGAAAATTAATAAATACATACATCCACAGTTTCCAAGAATTACTGATTATCTATTTTTACCTTGTTAGTTCTTCATGGTCCTTAGAACCCTAGATGTGGATTTAGCTATGTATAATCATTGTACATGAAAGAATTATGTTATGGAATAGTATAATTGAATACTTACAATGATGAAATTAAGAACAGTAAATCCTATTTTCTCCACAAGCAATTACAATGTAATGTTTTCAATGTAAAAATCACAAATTATGAAGTCCCAAAAGTGTTTTTCAGTTCTTCGTGTGTCTCT
This sequence comes from Solanum sejunctum, assembly GCA_025642045.1. NCBI lineage: Eukaryota > Viridiplantae > Streptophyta > Magnoliopsida > Solanales > Solanaceae > Solanum > Solanum sejunctum. Next base: position 3,292 of record JAOTQJ010094407.1, read on the forward strand.
TTGTAAAAAAAAATTAAGAAACCTATTTATAAAAATTAAAATACAAAATCCAAAATGGAATAGAAAAACTAAATTTGGCAACTTATACAAACTAGATTACAGGTTGCATAAAGATCCACGACCCATACCTAGGTTTCATACTCTACATTTTTTAAAAATTGGCTTTCAATCCACGAGGCCTTCCTACGAGCCATGTTCAAACTTACGAACTGTATAGTGTTTTGTTTGACATCTCTCCAGAAACTCTTCAAACTCTGATCCTCTAGGCACAGAACCAATCCACAACTCGTGAAGACTTCTATGGCTTGTTTGACAGTTCATGGATGCAATTTCTGAAACTAAACCTTTCATTGGATCGCATCCACGAAACCTCCCTACGGCTCATGGTAATATCCATGGCCATAGAGTATCTCGTAAGTCCTAAAAGAAGTAAAAATTCCAAGTTAACCATCAAAAGTGTTGTATTTTGACAACACATCACTATAAGTTTTTTAATGGGGAACATACTAAGCCAAAGGGTCCCCACTCCTTTGGACGGTCAGAGATTGAGCCCCACACCCCCAAGCTTTATTATATAACCAAATACAAATTATACAAGGAGAAAGGCATAGACCTTACCTCCTACCTAATAGTGGTTCACAGGTTAATCATTCTAGTAAGGACGATAAACTTGTCTCCATACTAAAAGAAGCAAACCGTGAAAAGCCTATGAAAGGACTCCTCCCAATACAATCTCAAAGAAAGCATGAAACTAGGGAGACTCTCCCTTTGCATTTAAAATAAATAAAAAATAAAATAAAAACTAAGACAAACTCAAACAAACAAACAATTTAAGGAGGGTGCTTGATCCTCTTCAATCTTCTTCTTTGAAAATTAACCATACCCATTTTATCCATCAAATACGAACCTTTGACCTTTGAAGGCAATTGGTGATACGTATAGTAATGTTGAACTACATCTTACCTGTAACTCCATTTCGAGAGCATATCAGCTTTGTCATTGGTTGTTCTATAAATATGAACAAAATATAGATTTGTACATTAAGCAGCAACATTTTTTAGTTCAATAATGAACTGAAACAAAGTCCAAGAAGCCTCCTTCTTATTAGCAATCCATATGCTAAGCAGCTATGAGTTGACTTCTAATATAATTTGACGGTATTCCTGATTAATGCACCGTTGTAATCCATAGGTAGGGCCTTGTATTTCAACTTGGTTGTTAGTACCTACACCCAAAAGAATAGTGAAAGCAAAAATCACATTACCTTGAGAGTCTTTGAGTATTCTAACTCCCCCTATGCTGCCTGGATTTGTGAGAGCATTACCATCTATATTCAGCTTTAAATGTGGACCCACAGGAGGTTTCCACATGATTGATCTGATCCTCAAGTCATGACAACACTCTTCCACACGTTGGATCAAATCAGCCCATTTTCTAGGCCAATTCAGATACGGGAAAACAGTAATCAACAGTTGATGAATGTCTCTTGTGATCAAATATTTAACCCTTGTAACACTGGACTTTTTATTCCCATATTTTGCTAACACCTATTTTTCCATAGATTCTAGCAAACAAAATAGGTAGTGCATGAATCAAGAGCCTTTAAACATCATTTTTTGGCAGAGGAGCATGTGTATGAGTGATACCAACTGAACCTGAGAAATAATGCCAAATATTGATAGAAAAATTTCCATCAATAAAAGTATGATGTATGTTGTCCATTTCTTGCCTAATACAGCAAGAACATTCTGCAGGATCTACCCCAAAGGAAATGAGCTTATCATTGGTAGATACTTTATCCTTAAAACTCTCCAAAACAAAAAAGAAACCTTGAAAGGGATGTTAGCATGCCATAAAACGGCAACATTATGGCTCTTATCTTTCTTCTTCCTAATCCTCTCCAATGCAGATTCAACAGTGAACTTACCTTTCTTAGATAATTTCCATATCTCTAGATCTGGCATACTTGGTTGATAATGTACCTTAGTTTGTAAAATTTGAGGAACAACAATAGGGGGAGCATACTGTCTAATTAGTCTCTCATTCCAGTGCCCATATATATGGAATTACTTCACTTTAATGTTCTTTAATCTAATACTGAAAGAAACATTATTAGCAAGAGGGCCAATGCCTGACCAATCATCCCACCAGCAAGAGCATGAACCAGAGATTAATCTCTAAGAAATATGACTTTCAACTACTTCTTTACTTGTGGTTAGATACTTCCATATCAATGATTGACCCGAATTCCATGACTTTGCTACTGGATTAGCGCTTTGACAATACTTAGCTTTCAAAATTCGATCCATAATGAATTTCTAGTCCTGAATCTCCACCATTGTTTGAACTGAAATGAAGTGCATATATCATGAAGATTTCTAACTCCAATTCCACCCTCATTTTATGGGAATCTAAGTGTTTCCCAAGAAGCCCAATGGTACTTCTTTCTCTCCTGGTTCCTTCCCTTGAAAAAGTCTGCAATCACACAGTAATGTACTTCAAAGTAGTTTTGGGTAGTGATACAGCTGATAAAGTGTAGAATGGGATGGAACACAACACATGCTTTACTAGAGTCACTTTACCACCAAAACTATATTCTTGCTTGTCAAGCATAGATCTTCCCAATTAATTTAGCCACCAGTTTGGAGTAATATATAACCTCTATCCCCCAATGTATAGAGGATACCCTAGATATTTCATAGGACTGCTTTGTTGGGAGAAACTAGTGATAGTCTTGATTAATTCAATAATATCCTGGGAAGTGTTATTATTGACCATAAAATTGCTTTTGTCTTTGTTAACTAATTGGTCAGAAACATCTTCATAGGCAGTTAAAGTGTCTATGTTAATATGAAGAGAATTATTATCAGTAGAAGCAAAAATAATAATATCATTAGCAAACCCAAGATGGTTAATCTGTGGACCTCTAGTTTCCATGTGAAAACCTATGTACTGTTGAATTGAGTGAAGAGCATTGAGACTTCTCGACAACACTTCTGCCCACAAAATAAACAAAGTTGGTGAAAGAGGATCCCCTTTCTTGAGCCCCCTAGTGGAATGAAAGAACCCATGTCTTAAATCATTAATGATGATAGAATACTAATTGTTACTCATGATCCTCCATGTCATATCTATGAACACCTTTGCAAACCCAAATCTTCTCAGAAACAAGCATGTAAATAACCAAGACACCCTATTATATACCTTAGTCATGTCTAGCTTGATTACTGTATTGTCACCTTCCCTGGGTCTTTTGATACCATGTATAATCTCTTGGGCTAACATAATATTTTCAGATATACTCCTTCCTTGAACACATCCTAATCATTGGGAGAGATTATACAAGATAAGATAGGAGCCAATCTTCTGCATATCAACTTTGAAACAATTTTATCAGAGAAATTACTCAAACTAATTGGTCTGAACTCATTCAGCTTATTAGGATTTTGGACCTTAGGAATAAGCACAAGACAAGCATGAGTCATGTACTTAGGCATGCTTGTACTACAAAGAAAGGACTGAGCAACAACCAGGAGATCAAATTGAATAATTTCCTAACACTCTTGAAAAAACTTGCCATTAAATCCATCAGGCCCAGCAACTGAGTGTGGACTCATAGAAAAGATAACCTGCTTGAGTTCTTCAAAAGTTGGCATGTCTTACAAAATCTAAAGTTATCTGAAGTTTAGATGGAAGCATTTGAGATTATAACCCTCCTATAATTTTATATCATTGTCTATTCATGTACGTAATATCACAACCCAAGTTAGGCCTTAGGCGTGACCCGATGTTTAGAATCCCAAAAGACCCCAACCAAGCCATCTTAGCATATCATCAGGCATTTATAAGGTAATAAAAGTATTAATCGCAAGCTATACGACAAGCGGGGTATGGGCCTCATATGAACATCACTAGAGAAAGAGTAATTTAGTCCAAAAGAGAGATAAATCATCAACTTTTACACATTGTCCAATCATTCCTCTACACATAGCATAACATAGAAAGTATCATAATCTCAAAGTATCAATAGAAGCTAAACAGCAAGCATAGGTAGAGTGTCATTGGTTTTCCCTCAAAGCATGAGGACTCACCACTATGTCTTTAACAATTTCCCTTGAAGCATGAAGACTCACCACTATGTCTTCAACAACATTCACCAATCACCTCAAGAAGAAGGAACACTAGACCATACATAATTAGCAATGTAGGTAAATATGCATTAGGAGTTGCAATGTACTAAGTATGAGAGCAATGCATGATGTATATAGGTATAGATACATATAACAGAGATAGCATGATGCATGAGGCATAAGATGTAAACAATAACATAGGCATGAAGTGAAACATGAAGTAAACAATAATCATAAGTTATGGTCTAAACATTAAAATTATTAAATGAATAAAGAAACATAATAATTTTGTGGGATATTTTCATAACAGACAATAAGACCATGTGACTACTACATGGAATATAATGCACTCCTTCCATTAGAAAAAGAGGTATCTACTTGCCACGGTAGAATGCCGAAACATTATATATGAACATCATTAACTTCAACTTTCAGAGCTTATGTGGATCTACTAGACAAGCCTACAAGAGCTCCTACGGTATAATATAGTTAATGAATTAAGAGGTTGCTACTAGGATTCCCCTTACCAAACCCCACCTCATGGCCCATTCGGTGCTAGGCCAAATCCCATGAAATATTTATAAATATAATCATATGAATCTACATTCATAAGCTTAAAGCACAACTTCATTTTAATAGGAGTGGCTCATTAAAACCTTAGGATCCAATAAAGTGAGAATTGTCCTTTCACAAGAAAGGCCTATCATTAGTAGGTGAGAATTGTCCTTTTACCAACATCATTTGTCATTCTTTCATTCAAGTGATTTTACAAAAACATCATTGAATAACTTTATATAATGTTGAAAAGAATCTTTTATCATTCATGATCATCGTTCAAAATAGACTAGGGACATGGCATAGGTTTACCTTTAAATCAACTTTAAAACATGCAATTTAATGAAATTCATGCTTAATTATCATAGAAATCATCAATTAAAGTTATAATTATAATATCCCATATTAGTCATCATGAACCTTGGAAAGGCTTTGTAGAGAAATTATTTAAAAATCACCATAATCATGTAAGATAATAGTTCATACTTAATTGAGTAAATTCATCATAATTTAAGAATAATTCATGCAATTGGATGAGAATCGAACAAATGCCATTACGGAGTCATGAATTCTAAATGGCATTTGAAGAGAATTCATGGAAAGATCATCAATTTCATGTAACTGAAACAAATTCACATTAGGATAGATTAACAGTCATAATCTAGCTCATAATTGAAGAAATTGGATAACAGCTGAGAAGACCCATAAAATTTATATACTTGAAATTAGATGAAAATTAAGAATTTAGAAGGAGTTCCATAGAAGAAGGATTCTATGAATAAAGCATCACATACATTAAGTGATTGCCTTGGAAAACTTAATGAATAATAGAGGATCTGACTTGACTTAATCTTCAATGGAATTTTTTCTTGGAGGCGAAGAAAGTCTTAAGAGTAGTTTTAGGGAGAGAAATTTTGTAATGTGTGAATTGTGGTGGAATGGAGTTGATTTGGTGGGATAAAATCAATTTACAAAATGAATTTTAGTGCCAAAAATCACTCAAATTCACTTAAATAATCTTAGGAAAAAGTCTAAGCTTTCTCACTTAGTGGAAGAAATTTAAGGAAGAATTTGAACTTTCATGGAACAAGTCTGTAATGTGGAGTTGTTTCTCCATAGTTTATTTTTGTGTGAAGTTCAATTTTTGGCCAGATTTGACCAAGGAATGAATTCGTACTATCTAGGAATAGTCTACGACATCCACTTGTAGCGGACCCTTCTGAATAAGCAATTTTTATCAAAAATTTACTTTACGATCCAATTGACCTAAAAATGTACCAAAGTTATGTTACATGATTTTACCTCATTATACATATCCAAACCAACAACATATTCAGGGTATTACACTAGAGTATTTTAGTTTCTACATTATACTCTTACTTTGTGCAAATTCCTAACTTAGTCATCGTTTGAGGATGAATGATCCCAAGGGAGAGACATTGTGACACCCCAAAAACTTCTAAGCTACATATTGGGTGATTCTAAATTACACATAGGTGATAAGGCAAAATTCATTAGTGTGAGAATAAATATGGAGATGAATTAAGGTCACATAAATTCTCTAGTATAAACATGAATTGAAATATTCTATGAAGATTAGGTGATCCAATAAATTCTAAGTTGTGTATGTATCTTAAGTTTCTTTTCTAAGTATTTGAAGTGTATTAGATGTGGTTTAGGTTCATAAGGTGCCTCAAACATCAATCCAAGTTCAAAACATTTCTATAAACTATGTTTTTGCCTGGGTTTATATAAGGGTCAAATTCAATGGCTATATCTCGTAGCACATAAAGGGTCAGGTGACTCATAGACTATCAAATTAAAATCTAGCCACCATAATTTCCTTATTTTGACTTTATAGTAAGATGTTATCAACATATTATTATAGCATATCCGAATCGGATAATTTGATGAGTTGGCTGGTCAATTCGGCATATTGCCAAATAAGCTTGCTGAATTGACTTGAAAACAATCAAATTTGATTTTTTGACAATCTAAAGTGACATTTCAATAATGGAGCATCTTGATCACTGATTTAGCCAATGAAACTCATTAAAAGGTAATTTGTTTATATTCAATGATCTTCTTATGTTTCCAAAATGATATTTTTTACTTTTTACTCTCAAATAACTTTCTCAGGTCTATTTTATAAGATAATAACAACCTTATATGCGTATTAACTCTCAATATCCCTTATTTCTCCTCTCTCAAAGATGAAGAACTCAAATTCATAAGATCTAAAGGCTCTAAGTTCAAGATTCTCTTCAAGAATCTACAGTTTTGAATCAAAATTTTTCTCCAAACTCCATCTCCAAGAACTCCATAGAGCAATTTCTCAAGTTTAAGCTATAAAGTTTCTTCAGAAACTTTTACTATTCTTAGTATGTAAGACTACTCATAGTAAGAAATTAAGTTCTTCCTCTCACCCGACATATAAAATTTCAATCAGTAAGATTAAATTTATGTTATTTACCCCGATGTTCATGATTTCAAATACTCTATTTTATTTGATTATTGATTCTTGGTTTCGGTATCGAAATTATAACACTCCACACCATTGTTAATCTTTAATTTGTGTTCATGCTTAATGTGCCACATGGACCTTTCTAACCAAAGTTATTTAAGAAGTTTATCATAATAATTCATATGCATTATTTTTATGAATCAAGTCAGTTCAAGAATTTCAAAAAAACATATTTTGCCTTCTTTTATAAGAGTTGTAGAAAAGTACATTTTGCATTATTATGCATGAATTTCAAAGATCAAGAAAAGTCAAATACTTTAAGCTATCGGTGGAGGAAGTGTTTAAAGGAACATTAATTGTTCCAAGTTCATTATTTTTATAGTTAAGAGCATGGCTACTTTTAAAGAAAGCATGATATGATTTATAACCTACATATATGTTATTTTAAGATATAGTTTTTGAGCCTAGTCTCATGTCTGATTTAAGATATAATTTTTTAGCTTAACCTTGCAGGAGATAAGAATGATAAAAGGTTTATAAACCTATGTGCATTATATGAACACATGTTATTTTGGGAGGACTATTTAGTATCAAGAGGACACGAGTTTAGAAAATTCAAGCCTTATAACTATGCGCCAACAAGGATCATGTTTTACCACTTTGTTGGTTGACCTTACGGCCTGAGAGGTACAAATTAGTGGATCCACCATATGATATGATATTGTTCTATACTTTGGAAAGGTATAGGATCCAACTGGTGTTATAAGTTGGGTATCATGAACTCAAATGACGTTTGTCAATTATGAGAAACTCCCCAATTATGCATTCTTTTCTATGCTTTTAAGTCTATATGGGCAATTTTAAATATGCATTCTTGTGAGTCATTTTCATACATTATGACTATATTATGTATATGAATATGAAAGGTTCATGCTATGAAGTTTTGATGATTTAACAAACTATGAGAACAGGGAATAGATGGGGGACCTGATCCCATGTGTGCTGTGAACTTGAAAGTGACACTTGACAAATAGAACACTATGCACTTGCCAAGTTTAATTTGATATTTGTTGATGTGTGTCATCCTGCTCAATAGAAATTGTCTAGCTAATGAAATTGCTTCAAATGTTGCTGATATTGGGTATACATACCCAACCTTTCTTGAAGAGAAGGTTGATAGAGTTTTTATACACATTGAGTGAGTTTACTAGGTAAGGCTCTTGAGTAGTACACTTAGCAAAATAAGAATCATTTTTACTTTGTGTATTTCATTATACTTAAATGGTGCTTCATCTTGTGCATCGATTCCTATTCTATAAAATGATCTAATATTAGGTAAGGATTTTACTCTTAATTGCTAGAGTTAGCTATGGTAAGTGTTGAATTCTTATTTGGCTAGAGTTAGTCGATTTAGTAGGTAGTAGAGTAGCTACATAGTTGTCTCATACTTATGATAGAGTTGTCACAGTGAGGGGAAAGGAACCTTGAGTTAGGTTCTTTATTGGAAGATATTATAATCCAAACCATTGACCCCTTAAGATTAATGGAGTTGGGTTGAAATCCTATGAGTGCATGTCACGATTTTCTCCTCTCTTGAGCAAGGGAGTTTTCTCATAAGATAGCTTGTCTCATTTTACTTTGCCACTTTTACTATTTTAGTTGTTTTTGTTTACTGCTACTCTAACGAGGAACCTAGTCCCCTTACACTCAGTTAACACTTACATTCCATTAATTGATATCAGACAAAGTACTCTCTAAAAGGTTAAGACCTATAGGATCTTGAAGAAAAATAGTAACTCCACTGAAACTAGAAGAAGGTCAGTCATCTACTAGACCTTCTCATTTTAATGGGCTATTTGATAATTAGTGAAAGACTCATATACATGATTTTTTCGTGGATAAAGATAGTGAGTTATGTGACATTGTGCTTGATAGTCCTTATGTCCCTACCTTGGATGTGAGCAATGGTGAAATCACTAGAGTAATCCCTAGGACTAGACACTAGTACAATGATGTAGATTGAAAGATGATTGAGAAGAATTACAAGGACAAAAAGTTGCTAGTCTGTGGTATTGGGGCATAGGAGTACAACTGGATCTTTGCTTAAGTCAGCCAAGGAGATCTAGTATTGTTTACACATAGCATATGATGGTACTAAGCAGGTGAAGGAGTCTAAAGCTTATATGCTCACTACTCAGTATGACAATTTTACCATGAAGGAAGGTGAGTCCATTGATGATGTGTATACCAGGTTCTCATCCATTATTACTGAGATTTGATGTTTGGGTGAACCCATTTGACCTAACAAGCAAGTAAGAATGATTGTTAAAATTCTTCCTAAGTCTTGGGTTAACAAAGTTGATGTAGTGAGTGAGGTCAAAGACCTGAAGGTGTTAACAACGGATGCCTTGATTGGTAATTTCCAAACTTAGGAGTTGAATAGAGAAAATGGTGATGCTAAGAAGGAAAAATTATTAGCTCTACATATGGCAGAAGATGAATCAAATCTATACGTCATAAGAAGATTTCCATAAATTGTGAGGAAAGCATGGTGTTTTTAAGAAGAAGGGAAATCCTAGCGGAGTTGGTACTGTTAATTTTCTATGAAACAAGTATGGGAAACCAAGGCATTTATCAGAGATTATCTAATTTATAAAATAGAGTACAAAGACTATGCCAAACCTAGAGGCAACAAAGATAAGTCAAGGGATCTGGTCCCTAACAAGAAGAGAAGAAAGGATACAACAGACTATGTTGTGAAGAAAGCTCATATTATTTGGGAAAATTCCTCAAGTGAGTCAGAAAAGTCTTAGCACATATAAGATGCTTCCTTGATAGATGTGAAGAAAGATGAGGAGATCTTCAATCAAATGTTTGCATTCATGGAAACGTCTGATGATGGTGATAAATCTAAGGAAGAGGGAACTCTGTCTGATTTTAAGCAAAACTTGCACATTCTTTCTATTAAAAAGTTGAGGAAGTTAGTTTATATTCTTATTGATTCAATAGTTAAGTTAATACTAAAAAGGATTTGTTAAATAATCAATTGGATCTCGTTCAAGATGAAAAAATTATCTTAGTTTCTTAGTTATTTCAAGTGGAGAAACATGTGTTAGATATGAAATTAGAGAATATGACTTTGTGAAAAGTTGAATGAAGAGTCAAGGGTTATCATCAAAGGAAAAAAAAGGCTAGTAGCTTGCAACTTGAGATTGAGGCTAGTCTGAATGAGGCTGAAACTAAGCTAGCCATAGCTCTAGGAAGGAGTATTTTGTTAGAAAGAGACGTAGTTGAGTCAAAGAAGAGTTTTCCAAATCACTCAAATGGACTACTTCTAAAATGCTAGATATTTCGACTCATTCAGGAATCAATAGTAAGAAAACTTTGGGGTTTATGAACAAAGGTCAGTCATGTATCTCTCGTAGCAAAAATGTCAATGGGTTAAATTTATTGTGTTATACTTATTGTTTAAGAGATGCTCAATTGAAGAACAATTTCCCTCTATTGAAAGGGTCTAAAAAATGTCTGTCAGGATACTTTAAGCAAAAGAAAAGAAGAGAGGGACCTAGTCCTAGGGTGAATTCTCAGAATATTTCTAAGCTGAAGAAAGTGGTGCTACCCCCTAGATAAGAAGAGTGTTAATTATCCCCTTATGTGCTTATTGAGAACTCTGATTGAAATGAGTTGCTAAAACTAACAAGTGATCTCTTGCAGGTAAGTGAAGGAAGCACCAGCCAATGTTGGTACATCAATAATGGCTACTAAAAACATATGACAGAAATTGTTGAAAGCTTCTTTTCACTCAAAGCACTTCAAGGTAGAGGTGTTTGGTTTGGAAATGGAAAAAAGAATATATTCTTAGTATTGATAGGATTGGGAAGTCTCTTGATCACTCAATAGAAAATATCTATTATGTGAATGGACTGAAATTCAATCTATTGAGTGTATCTCAAATTTGTGATAAGGGAAAAATAGTAGCAATAACATACCTAGTGGAATCCCACAAGTAGGATCTGAGGAGGGTAAAAATATAGGTATACCTTATCACTACTTCATAGAGGTAGAGAGGATGTTTCTAGGAAACCCTCATCTCAAAAACCCATAAGCAGAATAAACTAGATATGAAAGAAAAGGAAAAAGAAAAGGAAAAACAAGGTAGAATGATTAATAATGAAAAGCAAATAAAAATATAAGATGGATAATAATAACACAAGATATAAATACATTACCAATCCTACTGCCATTTTATATCCCAAGACAAGACATGAACCGTACTACTCCACTAGCCTATCAACCTGCTACTCTAATTCGTGACCTTCACTCCTTTCTATATAAGGTCATGTCCTTGGTGAGATCACGTTTTGGCATGTCATGTCTAATCACCCCCAATATTTCTTTGGTCTAACTCTACCCCCTTTGAGTAACCCCTAAATCCAATCTCTCGCACCTCCTAACTGGAGTATCGGTGCTTCTTTTTTTGATATGTCTAAACCATCATAGTCTCACTTCCCTCATCTTGTTAGCCATAGGGGCCACCTCTAACTACTCTCTAATGGTCTCATTTCTAATCGTAGCATTCCTGGTAGGTCTACACATCCATCTCAACATCCTCATCTCTGCGACCTGCATCTTCTGAACATGTGATTAGCCAACACTTCATCCCATACAAGAAAGATGATCTAACCACCATTCCGTAAAACTTACCTTTAAGTTTAGGTGGTATTTTCTTATCACACAATACTCCAGAGTCAAGCCTCTATTTCGTCAATGTTGTGCCAATACAATGTATGACATCATCATCGATATCACTACTAGACTAGATAATGGACCCAATATATTTAAATTTTTCTTTCTTGAGAATAGATTGAATGGCAAGACTCACATTTGAAACACCTCAAAAAGTGCTCGAAAATGTGCCTCAGAAATGCCCATAATTATAATTTCTATATATCTCAAAATTCATGCGTGATATAGAAAATCTGACTTCATATTTTAATCGGAGGGTAAACTTGAGTAGGAAATGGATATAATCCTAATTTTAGAGCAATCGTAGCAAAATTTAATTTTTTCAAGTTTGTGCAAAATAGTAGGGGTGCGCGTTGGCTACGCGACATGGAGCCATCGTGGTATAGTGTATTTTGTTGCAAGTTTTTATATTTCGGACCAAGGCCTTGGAATGTTGGGCCTAAGCTTTTCTATGCATAAAAACACTTATACTTAGTCATTTTTCAACCCTATATCATTCAACACATTCTCCAAAACCCTCTCTAACACTTAGCCAAATATTTCTTTCAACCAAATTCAAGTGTCCCAAACTCATTCCGGATCTCAACAAATTCATTCAAGCTTTAAGTTATAATTCAAATCTTCATCAAGGAAATCCCCAAATTTGAGGTATGTGGGTTTAAACTATTGGGTCCTTTCACCCATGGTGTCCAACCTTCCTTTTTACGCAAATTACATGTATTCAAGTTGAGTTATCTATGGGTACTGTTATTATGAATTTGTCTATGAACTATGTTAGGGGTTAATAAAATGTTGACTATTTAAAATTTTTTTAAGATATGAATCTATGATCTATTATGAGATTTGATGAGGGGTCTCAATGTATCTTGCATGAAGATGTTACCAAGTGTTGGTGGGCTGATTTACTTCAAGTTTTCTCACATGATTACACTCTTAAATTTCATGATTTTAAACTAGCATTATACATCTGCCAAGTATTTGATTAAAAATGTCCGGTCAAGGATTCTTATGTTATTGAAGGTCTATTGCATAGTTTATGAGTTAAATGACTTTATGATGATAAAATGAATGTATATATGTGTTGAGTTCTTGAAAAGTATCTATAATGTTGCAAGTTGGCCATATCTTGTTGAGGAGGTGCTATGCCTCAACCACTATGTTAGAGGATGTTATGTCTATCTACCAATTAAGGGATATTACCTTAACCACTTTGAGGAGGGAGGGGGGGGTGCTATGTCCATGTACCATGTTAAGGGATATATACCTTGGCCACTTTGATAGGGGGTGACATGCCCATCTACCATGTTGAGGGGTATATACCTTGACCACTATAATTTGGGGTGACATGCCCATCTACCAATTGAGGGTTATATACCTTAATCACCTTCTATGGGGATGACATGCCTTGGATTCCAATTACTAGTTGCTTGGTCTATGATGATGGTCTCTTCCTACACATGTAATATCTTCTATACAAACATGTTTTACTTCAAGCATTGATCATGCATGCCATATTGTTATTGTACTATCCATTGCTTATGCTTATGCATCTTGACTATGTTGCCTATCTCTTGTTGTATTGCATCCTACGTACTTAGTACTTTCAAGTGTACTAACGCATACTCTATTCCTACATGATGTCACAATGTAGAAATCGAAGCCCCACACGGTCATTCTTCCTGAGGATAGTTGGTTATCTTGAAGATAAGCTATTTGTGAGTCCTCAAAGTTCAGGTACATTATCTATGCTACTCTTGCCTTTGTCATTTATTAATATTGAACTCTTCATACTATGAGGGTGAGCCTAAAAAGTGTCTTTGCCCCTGCTTAAGTCTATAGTGTTGTTAGAAATAATGATGTAATGGTGCTTGAGCTTTGACTCTTTTACTGTGCTATTAAAGACTTTCCTTAGTCCTTTTATCCTTATTTTTACTTTCTTTATGTTGTTTACTTTGCTTTTGCGACAAAGAATGTGTGATTAATATGCTAAGAGGATCTTTTGGGTAACTTCAAGTTCCCATTCACCATTTCACGTCTAGGCCCTAGGCTTGGATCGTGACAAACTAGGTATCAGAGCACTAGGTTGTTAATGATCCTCGGTATCTAACACACCGCGTTTATTAGAGTCTTGTTCATGGTTGTGAAGTGCACCACGACTATGAGGAAGATGCTGTGAGGTATTTCAGGAAATGTTTCCATTTTTCTTGATCTATGTCATGCTATAAAAGTTAAGGTAAGGCTTTCCTTTAACAAATGTTCTTTGCTATGCTAGATCATGCCTATTCCAAGAGGAAGAAGAGCCCGCACTCCGTAGGAGTAACCTAACCCTCTTGTTTCTCAAGATACTCATGATGGAAGAGTGGCCTATGAAGAGTTTCAGGATGCTATTTCCATGCCAGACCATGCCATAGCCGAATAAATCAACCAAGGGGCCCAAGCCCCTCATGCTTCTACTCTGGCCTCTAGAGTGAGGAATTTTACTAGAATGACCCCATCGGAGTTCCATGGGCCTAAATTGGATGAGGACCCTTAAGGCATTATTGATGAGGTGTACAAAGTGATATCTATTATGGGTGTTAGGTTAAAGAAGAAAGTGGAGTTAGCGGCCTACCAACTCATATAGGTATCCCAAATGTGGTTTACTCAATTGAAGGAGGAGAAGGGGAATAATAATGTGATTCTTTGGGAGGAGTTTAAGGCAATATTTCTCAATAGGTTCTTCCCTCTTGAGCTAAGGAAGGCCAAAATGATGGAATTTATGAATTTGAAGCAAGTATCCATGAATGTGAAGGAGTACGCCCTCATGTTCAGCCGACCCTCCAAAATATGTTCCATAATTGGTGGATGAGCCAAGGTATAGGATGAATAAGTTTGTGATGGGTGTGTCTGACTTGCTAAATGAAGAATGTTGTGCCACCATATTGATAGGTGATATGGACTTGTCCTACTTCATGACTTATGTCAAGCAACTGGAGGGGGAAAAGTTGTGAAAGAGGAGAATGGGTGAGGCCAAGAGGACCCATTTTGAAGGTAGGTTCCAAAGTCCCAAGGGTGGCTAGTTTCATCAAGGCCAAAGTTCTTTCAATGCTCCTAATAGGAGGTTTGCTAATGATAAACCAAGGGTCCAAGGTAATGATGGTGTGGTGCCTAATCCTATGTGCCCAAGACGTGGTAGAGGTCACAATGGCCCATGTTTGAAGGATACTAATGCTTATTATTGATGTTGTGAAGTGAGTCATAAGGTGATGGATTATCTTCTTAATTAACACAAGGGTAGATATGGTCGTCCAAAAGGCTAAGGTGCAAATACGAGTCCTGGAGGTATGGGAGGTCAATAAGGTAGTGCCCCAAGGCACAATCAGTTATATACTCTTTAAAGGAGACAAGGGGTAGATGAGGTGCTCGATGTCATCACCGGTATGTTAAAAATCTTTGATTTTGATGTGTATGCATTGATAGACTCAGGTGACACTCTTTCTTTTGTTACTCTTTTTGTTAACAAAAAGTTCCATGTTAACCATTGAATTGTTGTGTGAGCTATATGAGGCATCTACTCCCGTTGGTTCATCCATTGTTGCTAGAAGAGTCTATAAAATTTGTCCTACTTTTATTTTGTATAAGCTATTGCCTTGTGATTTTTTTGAGTTGGATATGGTGGATTTTGATGTCATTCTTGGGATGGATTGGTTATATGCATATTATCCCTCTTTTGATTGTAAAACCTATATGGTCAAATTTCATTTCCCTAATGAACCCGTTCTTGAGTGGGAGAGTCATGATGTGGTGGTCTAGGGTTGATTCATTTATTGCATTAAAGTCCAAAAGTTGATTTCTAAAGGATGTCTCTATCATCTTGTGAGGGTTAGGGATGTTTAGTCCAAAGTCCTTCCCATAGAGTTAGTTCTGGTGGTCAATGAGTTCCTTGATATCTATCCTAATGAGATTCATGGTGTTTCTCCCAAAAGGAAAATAAATTTTGGTATAGACCTCCTTCTTGATACTCAACCCATTTTTATTCCCCCTTATCGTATGGCTCCGACAGCGTTGAAAGAGTTGAAAGAGCAATTCAGGGATTTGTTGGAAAAGGGTTTTATAAGGCCTAGTCAATCATCTGGTGGTGCACCTGTGTTATTGGTGAAGAAGAAGGATGGTTATCTTAGAATGTGTGTTGATTACCGGCAACTTAATAGAGGCACATCAAGAATAAGTACCCTCTACTAAGGATTGATGATGTTTTTGGCCAACTTCAAGGGGCTAGTTACTTTTCTTAGATTGATCTTTGGTCCGGGTATCACCAAGTGAAAGTGAGGGAGTTTGAGATTCCTAAGATGTCCTTCCAAACTAGGTATGGGCACTATGAGTTTGTGGTTATGTCTTTTAGATTGACCAATGCACCGGCTATTTTCATGGATCTTAGGAATAGGGTCTTGAAACCCTACATTGATTTATTTGTGGTGGTGTTTATTAATGATATCTTGATCTATTCCCATAGTGAGAAGGAGTATGTGGATCACTTGAGGGTGGTGTTGCAAATCTTGAGGGAGGAGAAGTTGTATGGAACTTATGGAAATGTGAGTTTTGGTTGAAAGAGGTTGCCTTTCTAGGTCATATGGTGTCAGGTAGTAGTATTAAGGTGGATCCTAAAAAGATGGAAGTGATTAGAAATTGGCCTAGACCTTTGACTCTATCGTATATTAGAAGTTTTTTGGGCTTAGCGGTTACTACCGGAGGTTTGTAAATGTATTCTCTTCTATTGCTTCTCCCTTGACTCAGTTGACCCAAAAGAAGGCAAAATTTGTGTGGACCAATGAGTGTGAAAAAAGTTTCCAAACTTTGAAACATAAGCTTGTCTCTGCTCCTATCTTGTCTCCACTTGAAGGGTTGGGAGAGTTTGTTGTGTATTGTGATGCCTCACGAATTGGTTTGTGTTGATTTTTGATGCAAAATGGTAAAATGATGGCTTATGCCTCTAGACAACTGAAGGTGCATGGAATGAATTATCCTACCCATGACTTGAATTGGCAAATTTGGCATCATTATTTGTATAGGGTGCATGTTGATGTGTTTACCGATTATAGAGTCTCCAATATATATTCGCCCAAATAGGATCTAAACTTGAGACAATGAAGGTGGTTAGAGCTTCTTAAGGATTATGATATGAGTGTGCATTATCACCTAGGTAAGGCTAATGTTGTTGTCGATGCTTTGAGTAGGGTGACTATAGATAGCCTAGCACATGTTGATAATGGTATCAAGGAGGTGGCTAGAGAGGTTCATCGATTGGCTAGATTTAGGATTTAGGTTAGAGGAGGTTTACAATGGTGGTATGGTAGCTGTTGATAGCTCTAAGTCTTCCTTGATTGAGGAGGAAAAGGCAAAGCAAGATCTTGACCCCGCCTTGTTAGAATTGAAGACCTTGGTGAGAGTTGGAAAGGAGGATGTCTTATCCCAAGGGGGAGATAGTACCCTTAGGTACCAAGATAGGTTGTGTGTACCTAGTGTTGATGACTTGGGAAACAAGATTTTAGATGAGGCCCATAAATTTTCCTATTCTATTCACCCAAGTTCTACAAATATGTATAGAGATTTGAGAGAAGTATTTTGGTAGGATGGTATGAAGAGGGATATTGCTAAGTTTGTATCCAATTGTCATAATTGCCAATGAGTCAAAGCCGAACATCGAAGGCCGGGTGGCCTAGCCCAAGATATAGAGATTCCTACTTGGAAATGGGAGGAGATTAACATGGATTTTGTGGTTAGGTTGCTCAATACTAGGAGACATTTTTATTTTATTTGGGTTGTAGTTGATAGAATGACAAAGTTGGCTCAT
Source organism: Solanum sejunctum (assembly GCA_025642045.1). Taxonomy (NCBI): domain Eukaryota; kingdom Viridiplantae; phylum Streptophyta; class Magnoliopsida; order Solanales; family Solanaceae; genus Solanum; species Solanum sejunctum. Next base: position 21,017 of record JAOTQJ010094407.1, read on the forward strand.
TTCCTGCTGGCTAAGACTATTTTTGGTGACGAAGATTATGCTAGATTGTACATTTATAAGTTGGTTGGATTGCATGGGGTGCCTTTGTATATTATATCAGATCATGGTACTTAATTAACTTCTCACTTTTGGAGGTCCTTCCAAAGAGGTCTTGGTACCAAGGTAAAGCTTAGTATGGCCTTTCACCCTCAAACGGATGGCCAAGCTGAAAGAACTATCCAAACTCTTGATGATATGCTTAGAGCTTGTGTTTTGGAGTTTAACGGTTGTTGGGATGATCATCTTCTACTCATTAAGTTTGCTTACTACAATAGCTATCATTCAAGCATTGGTATGGCTCCTTTTAAGGCTTTCTATGGTAGACGTTATAGGTCCCCGATTGGATGGTTTGAGGTAGGGGAGATGGCTTTGATAGGATTGGAATTTGTTATGGAGGCTACAAAGAAGGTGAGGCTGATAAGGGGAAGATTGAAAACACCCCAAAGTCGACAAAAGTTCTATGCTGATGTGAGCAGAAAGGAGCTTGAATTTAAGGTTGGTGATTGGGTCTACTTGAAGGTCTCACCCATGAAGGGTGTGGTTTGTTTTCGTAAAAAGGGTAAATTGAGTCGAAGATTTGTGGGTCCCTATAGAGTGTTGAGGAGGATTGGTAAGGTAGCCTATAAGTTGGAGTTGCCAAATGATATGAATATGGCTCATCCGGTCATCTATGTGTTTATGTTGAGGAAGTGTATGGGTGACACAAATGCTATTGTGCCTATAGATATTGTGGGTGTTGTTGATGACAATTTTACTTATAAAAAGGTCCTAGTAGAAATTTTGGATAGACAAGTGAAGAGGTTGAGGAATAAGGATGTAGCTTCCGTTAAGGTCCTTTAGAGAATCCAACAAGTTGAAAGGGCCACATGGGAAGCCTAGGCGGAGTTGCAAAAGTAATTTCCTATCTGGTCCATTGTACTCAAGCCTAAGGTACTAATGTTAAGTCCCCTATTTGATTTCAAGACTTAAGCCCTTATGTCATTTGCATGCATTCATGTTTATGTTGACAATTTTATGGTGATTTTGACACTTATGTTGAGATTTTGAAATGATGTTTAAGTGTATTTGTTGCATTCATAAGTAGTGCTGAAATCATCTTGATTCCTACTCATATGTACATTTCTTTGACATTCGGGGACGAATGTTCCCAAGGAGGAAATATTGATACGCCCCAAAAAGTGTCCGAAAATGTGCCTCGAAAATGCCCATAATTATAATTGCCATATATTTCAAAATCCGTACATGATATCAAAAATCTGACTTCATATTCTTGATTAAGGGGAAAAATTGAGTGGGAAATGGGTTTTTTTACCGATTTTAGAGCAATCGTAGCAAAATTTGATTTTTCCAAATTTGTGCAAAACAGTATGGGTGCACGTTGGCTCTGCGACACGGAGCTGTCATGGAGCAGTGTATTTTGTTGCAAGTTTTTTTTATTTCTATCTAAGTCCTTAGGGACTTGGGGCTAAGCCTTCCTATGAATAAAAACACCTATACTTAGTCATTTTTCCACCCCATATCATTCAATACATTCCCCCAAAACCTCTCTAACACTTAGCCAAATATTTTGCCAAATTCAAGTGTCCCAAACTCATTCTGGATCTCAAAAAGTTCATTCAAGCTCCAGTTCTCATTCAAACCTTCATCAAGCAAATCCCCAAATTTGAGGTATATGGGTTTCAACTATTGGGTCCTTTAGCCCATGGTGTCCAACCTTCCTTTTAATGCAAATTACATATTTTCAAGTTGATTTATCTATGGCTACTTCTTATTATGAATTTGACTATAAACTATGTTGGGATTTCATAAAATGTTGATTGTTTAAGCATATTTTGAGCTATGAATCTATGATCCATTATGAGATTTGATGAGGGGTTTCAATGTATCTTGCATGAAGGTGTTAGCAAGTGTTGGTGGGCTGATTTACTTCTAGTTTTCTCACATGATTACAATCTTGATTTGCATGATTTTAAACTAGCGTGACATACCCGCCAAGTATTTGATAAAATGTCTGATCAAGGACTCTTTAGTTATTAAAGGTCTATTGCATGGCTTATGAGTTTAGTGACTTTATGATGATGAAAGGAATGCATATATTGTTGATTTCTTGAAAAGTGTCTGTAGTGTTGCAAGTTGACCACACCTTGTCGAAGGGGTGCTATGTATCAACAACTGTGATGGATGGTGCTATGTCCATCTACCCAATTAAGGGGTATATGCCTTAACTACTTTAATGGCAAGTGCTATGCGCATGTACCATGTTGAGGGGTTAAGGGTTATATGACTTAACTACTTTAATGGCGGGTGCTATGCGCATCTACTATGTTGAGGGGTATATACCTTGGCCACTTTGATAGGGTGTGACATACCCATCTACCATGTTGAGGGGTATATACCTTTACCACTATGATGGGTAGTGACATGCCCATCTACCAATCTAGGGGTATATACCTCAATCACCTTCCAAAAGGGTAACACGCCTTGGATTCCAAGTACTAGTTGCTTAGTCTATGATGGTCTCTTCTTACACATATAATATATTCTCTACAAGCATGTTTTACTTCAAGTAATGATCATGAATGCCATATTGTTATTATACTATCCATTGCCTATGTTTATGCATCTTGACTACATTGCCTATCTCTTGTTACATTGCATCCTACATACTTAGTACATTCAAACTTACTAATGTATACTCTATGCCTATATGATGTTACCATGTAAGAACCAGAGCCCCACACAATCATCCTCCCCATGGCTAATTGGTCATATTGAAGATATGCTATTGGTGAGTCCTCAAAGTTTGGGGACATTAGCTATGCTACTCTTCCCTTTGTCATTTCTTAATGTTGAACTCTTTATACTATGAGGGTGAGCCCGAAAAGTGTCTAGTCTCTCGCTCAAGTCTATGTTTAGATGCATTATTGGAACTAATGATTTAATGGTTCTTGAGCTTTGATTCTTTTATGATTTATGCTATTAAAGACTTTCCTTGGTTCCTTTATCCTTCTTTATACTTTCTTGATGTTTACTTTGCTTCCGCGACTAAGGATATGTGATTGATATTCTAAGAGGCTTGTTTGGGTCCTTTCGTGTTCCTATTAATTGTTTCATATCTAGGCCCTAGGCTTGGGTCGTGACAACATTGATGTCTCTTATATCCCTCACAACACTGAATTATCACTTAAAGTATTCAGTTATAATCCTGCTTAATTTAAACCCTTTGGATTCCAAAGCATGCCTCCAATCCTCCAGTCTATCATTAAATTTTGCCTGAGTCTCATCAATTAGTACTATGTCATTCACTAATAGCATACATCAAGGAACCTCCTCCTAAATAAATTGTCTTAGCTCATGTATTACCAAAGGAAAAGGAAAAGGGCGAAACACACATCCTTGATGAAGTCCCATCTCAATGGGTAAATACTCTGAGTCTTCTCCCACCATTCTCACCCGAGTTTTAGCTCCATTGCACATGTACTTTATCACTCTAATGTATACCATTGGAATATCTTTCATCGCTAGACACATCATGGGACGTTGCTTGGAACTTTGTCATAGGCCTTCTCGATATTAATGAACACCATATAAGGTCCTTCTTGCTTTCCCTATATTTACGCACTAATCTCTAATTAAGATGAATTACTTGAATAGTTGACTGCCCTGGCATTAATCCAAACTGGTTCTCAGAAATAGACACTTTTTTGTCACCCTCATATCCACCACTCTCTCCCATATATTCATAGTGATAACAACTTGATACCATTTTAATTATTACAGTTTTGAATGTCACTCTTATTCTTCTACAATGGAACCATTGTACTCCTCCATTATCAGGCATTCTGGCAGTCCTCAAAATAGCACTAAATAGTCTAGTGAACCACTCTATACCATCCTTGACCATTCCCTTCCAAAAATCCACCAGAATCTCATTGGGTTTGATCGCCCTCCCTCTCTTTGTCCTACTAATAGCACATCTAACCTCCTCAACTCTGAAACACCTACAGTCACCAAAATATCAATGATTATTGGAATGTGCCAACTCACGCATCTCAATATCTTTAACCCCTTCTCTCATTTAACAGTTTATGAAAGTAACTTGCCACCTTAGCTTAATAGAAGTCTCATCCACCAACACTTTACCCTCCTCATTCTTGAGGCAGTTCACTTGGTTCAAGTTGCTATATTTCCTTTCTCTCTTTTTTGTAAGCCTGTACAATCTTTTGTCCCCACCTTTATCACTTAGTTACACATATAGGTGCTCAAACACTTGTCTTAGCCCCGTCGTTGCGGTCTTTGCTTTTACCTTCGTCGTCTTATAAATATCCTTAAGCCTTTACTTTTCATCCTCATTCCTACACTTTAACCATTTCATATAAGTAATATTCTTATCTTTCACTTTGCCTAGACTTTTCCATTCCACTACCAATCACCGTGACATCATCCAAAAGTCCCTTTTGACACCCCTAGCACCTCGACAATTACTTTTCTTATGTAATCAGTAGTAGTGTACCATATGTTGTTCATATCTCTGCTAGTACTCATGCCTCTAAACTATTCAACTTTCTTTCCATCTGTCAAAAAAGGGTAGGAGTCACCAATCTGGACTCAAAAGAAGTTGTTCTTATGGCAAAAAGAGTGAAAAACATATATATGGCTGATTTGGAATCTATACAGAGAAATGATCATGCATGTCTTAGTGTGCTAAGTTAGAATGAAAAACTTTGGCACAAAAGACTTGGTTATCTTAGTTCTTCATTGCTGAATAAGCTTGCCTCAAGGGATCTGGTCTATGGACTACGAAAAGTGAAATTAGCAAAAGATAAATATTTTGAGGCATGTGTTAAAGGAAAGCAGACTAGATCCCCCTTTAAGCAACAAAAGAAGGTCGGTACTACCAAATAACTAGAATTGATTCATATGGATTTGTGTGGGCCTGTGAACATACAAAGAAAAGGAAGAAAGAAGTATATCTGGGTTGTTGTGGATGATTCTGCAAGGTTTATTTAGACTTTGTTCTTGAGGTCTAAGGATGAAACATATGATGAATTTTTGATCTTGGCTAAGATGATACAAACAAAGTTGAACTGCAAGTAGATGGGATCACGTCCTACCATGGAACTAAGTTTGGAAATACAAAAGATAGATACCTGTTGTGTAGAAAATGGAATCCATCATAGCTTCTTAGCTCCCAGAACTCCTCAATAGAATTGTGTGGCAGAGAGAAAGAACAAAATCTTGGTGGATATTTCTAGGACAATGCTAATTGATTCTGGACTTCCAAAGAACTTTTGAGATGAAGTTGTTCATATTGCATGCTATGTGACAAACAGGTCCTTGATTAGGAGAATAGCGTGGCAGAGACAAAGAATGGAATCTTCGTGGATATTGCTAGGACAATGCTAATTGATTCTGGACTTCCAAAGAACTTTTGAGATGAAGCTATTAATATTGCATGTTATGTGACAAATAGGTCCTTGATTAGGTCAATTCTCAACAAAACACCCTATGAGCTACTCAACAACAAGAAGCCTAAAGTAAGTTACTTTAGGGCTTTTATTTGCAAATGTTTTGTTCTCAACTATGGAAAAGAAGACTTGGGTAAGTTTGATGCAAGAAGTGATGAATGTATTTGTTAGCTGCTCAAGTTCTAGCAAGGCTTATAGAATTTTCAACAAAATGACCTAGTACATTAAAGAAAGTGTTTGTGATTTTTGATGAGTTTGATGAACTTGAAAAATTGAAAGATCAAGATGAGGTTGAAATTAAAGAATTACTGTAGTTCCCCAGGAATGGTGTCAATGCTTATCAAAATGGTAATGGAAACTTGGAGCAGACTAATTTTGATTTTGATGTTTCAGGTGATGCAGATGTTCCGGATGGGGGACCTAGTCCTAAACTAGTTGGTGATAATGAATAAAGTATTGCTGAACAACCTGAAAATTCATACGATGGAGAGGCTTGTGATTAAGATGAGGAAAAAATTAGATTCTCATGACATCCCTACAAAGACTCAAATCTGCTCATCCTTTGGATATTGTCAACTTACCTTTTTATTATGGAGTTTAAATCAGATCCATGATGAGGAACATAGTTGCATTTCTCTACTTTTATCTCTTCTATTATGCCTAAGAATATGAATAAGGCTATAAAACATGTAGACTGGGTGAATTATGATAATGTTCACACTACAATAAGAAAATGGTCCTTGTCAGCAATTAACCTAATTGAGGTTAGCATCGAATCCATAGGGAATATAGGACTTGACTGCAAGACATCACCATTAATCATTTCTAGTATTTATGACTACAATATCTAAATGGGGGGAGGGGTTTGTGATTCAAAATTAAAATAAAACTACCACTAACTATAATGCGATGAAATACTCAATTTTGGGGACAACTTAGGAATTGTGGTCCCCACGGTTCGTCTTCTTTATTACCATAGATAAGATAACCACAATTGGTGATTTTCATACATGATAGTAACTTAGGTTCTTCCAGCCCTCTTATGAAGTTGAAGGTCGAATTTTACCATGGTGCTTGGTCAGCAATCATGTTGCCAACTAACCATTTCCTATTATCCCAGATAACCTTCCCTTGGTCAGGCTCTGTTGATTAGATGAGAACACATCAATCGAATTCTGTCATGTACTTCCCTTTTCTTATTCATCACTACCTTGGTCGTGATTGTAATAGTAGCGGGGTTTGGTGTTGACCACAACCAAACAACAACAATAATAAAAGGAAATAGATAATACATATAAAACCCCAATCATGGAAATACAAGAAACCTAGGTTATCTCAAGTCAACTACCCATGGTTCCTACAACCCCAAGTTTTTGGTGCTTAGCTACTCATGGCTAAGGCAAAACACATAAGAATGAAAATAATTGACATTGTTGAGAGTTTTACCAATACAATGAAAAGTGAAGACACCCAAAGTTGCAAAACCCATTAGCCTGATAGATATCCAAAGTGTATAGCACAAGATTTACAATCCCCAAAAAGGGTTTTCCAAGAGAATACAATAAACTAAAAATATGAAACCCTAAGAAATTCTTGAGAGAATATTCAAGAGAAAAATTTCTAATCTCCCTATATGATATCTCTCTTTTCTCTCCTCCTCTCAAAAACCTAACTTAAAGTATTTATAGTATGTATAAATATACCCTTAAAATTATACATAAAAGATAGTTTGTAGCTAGTGCGCTTCGCAAATACAACTCATACGGTGACCTACAAGTCGTAATCAGGGTCTCGTATCAGGTTCTTGGCATCTTGTACTCTACTAGTATGACCCACTGATATGAGTCATTGCTTGGGCTATGACTTGTATGTTCATCTCATAGTCTTGGTCTTCAGTTTTTAGTCTAACATTTTGATTCTCTGATTTTCCTATGAGTCCACCTATATTGTGTAGTATAACTCGTAGGATGTCCTTGTAGGAGTGACCTTCACTTGGCAGATTTCTAATTTTTGGTCTCTATTTCTTGCTATGACAAAACCTATGACTCGTAGCTAGCCTCGTATGGGCGATGTTTCAGTAAAATCTACAAATTCTCTTTAAAATCATGTTGACCTAACTTTTCTGCAAGATTAACACAAAAATACATCAAAATCATAAAAAGTCGCTTTAAGAACTCACAAAATCCCTTGTTTCAAGCACTAAATATGCTATATTTTGATAAGACATCAATACCCTCAACTTAGAATTATTGCTTGTCCTCAAGTGGCGACTCAATCTATGTAGATGAAGAGAAACACATAGCAACTATACTAATGGAATATATATCAACTCCACTGATTTAGGTACCAAACTACTATTTTCAATATAGCGTTGCAAAGTTATTGAGCAAACAAAAACATAATGAGATACCTGGCAATCCAACTATGACAAGCTAAGGAGCATCAACCATCCACAATTGCTAGTATAGTCATATGCTACTCAAGTAGTGCAAATGTCTTCACTAGAAAGAAGTCCCTCATACACACTCAAAAGCCTTTAGAATTCAAGGGCTGAGGAAGCATTCTCACTCTCATAATTGAATTTCAAGCATACTGACTAACACCATATACTTGCCTCTATACTCATCTTGTAGCTTGGTGATAAAGTGGAGTTGGATCACTTTAGGACTTATAGGCTTGTAACATAGTTTCAGGGTGCTTTGGTATGGTATTTTTGGCAAATAGTGACTAAAAGCTATTCATGAACTATGTTTACCAACACTTTTTGCTTTTATAATCCAACCCCTTTTAATCACTCCACCTTTATTCTCCTATTTTTGAACTTTTCTCGATTTCAGTTGTACCTCGATTTCAAACTAATTTTTGCTACTTTTTCTCAATTCAAGGCTTTTTTCTTTTCTCTTTCTTCATTTGCCTCAAGTTTTTTTTTTTCATTTCTTTATTGATTTCTCAACTAACCACCTTATTATTATTACTTTACTGCCATAAGGGCCACCCTCAACTTAGGCTTTTAGCCATAGGTGAAGTACAGAATATCTATGGCTCAAACTAGGGCCACCAACTGCAGCCAACCTCAACTTAGGCCTTTGGCCTCAATCAAGGCTCATATGTTCAAGGATAGACCAAGGCCAATATCAAGGTATTTCATCAAGTAAGGTTAAGTCAACAGAGTGTCAAGGAAGAATGAGTGCATGAGAAGCTCAAAATTTGGAACAAGGGATTCACTCACTTATTTGGTAGGCCATTTAGGCTAAAAGTGGTTTTACTCAAAGAACAAGGGCCTAAGGTCCTTTCCATATCCACCACATCACCCAAACCAAACTTAGAGTAACAAGAAAAGTTTTGAGTCTATAAAGGATGCATGAATTCAGCAAAATAAGCTCACAACACACATGATATTTGCATCCACAATCAAGTATAGACTCATAGGTCATGCTTTCAGCCTCAGCTTACCTTCACAATATCAGAACAAACATTGCCATATAATCACAAATGTATGAATGCATCAATAATCACAACCTCAAAGATTTTGAGGGTACCCAATTTTTCATCATAAACTTAAGAATAATTAAAAGCTATATATATGCCAACAAATATCATTAGTAAGCATTTACAAATTATCTAAAGTCCCTAAAATATGTTGGTTCAACAAAAAATTAAACATCCACAAGGAAAAAGAAGCACAACAAGAAAATCTTGGGATAAAAATAGGGGAAGTTATGGATTTGAGGCTACTCAGACTTTTCCTTAATCCATTACTTCCACTACCCCACCAAAATATGATACTTTGTCCTCAAAGTAAAAACACAACAATCAAAAATAAACACGATAACATAGAAATATGTATATGCATACATTAAAAACCAAAAACTAACATTCACAATATAAGTAAAAACAATATCAAACATAAGAATATATAAATACAACCAAAAACCAACATAATAAAAAGATTGTCTAAAAAGAGAACAAAGTATCCAATATTACAAAATAAGAATTGGGGTCAAAAGAAGTCAAACATCATGGTGCATCAAGCACCGGTCTTTGGCTGGTCTGTGGGATCCTAGGGCTGCCTCTCCTTTGCAGCAGTACAAGAAGTACCCTCTCCAGGTGTGGTGTGCTACGCTTACTCTCTCTAAATAGCCTCCAATAAAAGCAACTCCTGCACGACCTCCTCAGGTATGGGGTCCTCCTCCAATCTCGGCTTCTTTGGGGTCATCTTTGGGCCATCACTCTACTCAAGGGACCTCTTCACATGGGTGTCTGGACAGTCAGTGAGCCAATCAAATGCCTCATCACCTACTGGTGCTACCAATAGGGCTAGAACAGGGGCTGCCAACATCTGTAATAAGTCGTCCTTGAACTTGGCTAACTCCTCAGTAACTGCGCTTGCATTGGCAGGCCTATCTCCTTCAAGCCTCTTGTGGAATCTAGTCTCAAATGCATCGACCTGGGAATCCACCTCATGGATTCTCTCATTAATTAAATCTCTAGCAAATGCCTTCATACTCTCCTCGGAGTAACGAATAGTCTGATCAATCAATGGATGGACAAATGCTGACAACTCACGTAGCCTATCCTCTACTACAGCCACCCTGCGTAATAAAGCCTGAAATGCAATAGCAGAGAAAAGAGAGTCAACCTATAAAGTAGATATTATTGGTTCTAGAGTCCTGTAGGATGGAATAGACTTGATTAGAACCGCTGGTGTAGGCTCTGTAGTTATCGGAGTAGTGCCGGTAGTAGTTGGAGGCGAACTTGGGATTTGAGGCTCTTCCAGGAATAGGTCTGGGATAGCTGGAGGTGTTTCTCATGGTAAGGCCACTGGATTCTCATCAGCCTTTATCAGGGTAGGATCTATAATGCATGTGGCCTCTACATGAGGCTCCAAGTGAGGATCGACAGGAACACCTACTGCACTGCATAGTCGATAGTTCAGAACTAGAAATGGCAGTGAGATGTTTGTCCGAGCTGCATCCTCATGAATTTGCTTTGAAATGATCTAGGCTTAATCTATAGCATAGTCAACTATAATATTGGCAAATAGTATGACTCTCTCGAGGGTGATCACATTATCCATGAAGGTTGGCCTAATACACCAACGGATAATGGACCACCAAAACTTGGCCAAGAATGAGCAGTATGTTTTAACTATAGGATCTATGTGGTTTGTGACCCACGTCGGCTCGACTCCCTACTTGCAAATTTGACTGGCTATCCACCGTAGCAACTCTGTCCTAGCCCCAATGACCTTCCTAGTCACCGCTTTCCTCATTTTATCAATATAGTTATCGTACTCCGCGGTAGACTGAGGCACTCTATAAGTGGTCCCAAACTGCACTCATTGGATCATCTCCTATGAGATATCAACTTTTCTCCCCCTCACTGTTACCACCTATAGCCTCGGTTGCTCAATTAGCCTTTTGTTATTCGGAAACCCCTAATAGAGTGTAGCAAGGTATGCCACATAGAACTCACGAACTATATGAAGGGCATATTTACACAGTTGTTATGTGGTCTACCATAGTCTATGCTCATCTAACCTAGAATCCAATCCGAGTGCTCTATCTAAGAAGAGGCATTCGACTAAGACTCCTCATGAAATTGGCAGACCGACTTGACTTGCTACTTAGGCTCCAAACCTTGGTTGTATATTCATACTCTGACTCGAAGCTAAAACATCAGGGAGTCATCTATGGCAAGCTGCTATCTGACCTATCCTCGTTACCCTATTGTTCCTCCTCTTCATACTAGGATGAACTGCTAACTTCCATGGTTGTCTGTGCTATAAGTGCCCGGGTCTGGGATCTATTGGCTTTTGATCTACCCTGACTCTTTAGACTTCCGCAGAGCTCTCTGAATGCTCGATCTCAGAGGATTCATCCATCAACCTCTGTTAGAGAGTTTGAATTGCACATTTATCTTTAGGGGGCATTTCATCTGCAAACAAACCACAAAGCAACATATAATTTCAGGATGTTCAATCCATTAAAACACATAACAAATGACAAGAAACAAAAATAAATCAAAAGTAAATATTCATTGATGCAATTGCAGGTTTGAAGATACTAGTGTTGTTATGACTCATAGGGTGACCTACGAGTCATATACTACCATCGTAGAACTAGTATGCCTTAAAAATGCTTTTTGATCTCAGATATGAGACACAGTTATGACTCGTAGGGTGACCTGCGAGTCATATTCTGGGCTCATAACTTTGTCGAGAAACATTTTTTCAGAATTCTAGTAAGCTTACGAGACCCTCACTATGAGTTATAGCAGGAGGTACGACCCATATCTGAGTCTCGTATGAGAAACTTGAAAGAACCACATATGATTGATACTTGCTATGAGGGACCACTATGACTCATATAGGCACTCACATGTCATAGGAGTGTCTCATAGCTGACTGCAGAACGCATCTGTAGTCCTAACAGTTTCCCACATAAAACATAAAACAAACACACACAATCCAACATCCTTGGCACGCAATAATAATATCAAATACTTGGTATATAAGCAATCACTTAAATTGCATTAGAAATTTAGAATGACCATATTCCCAAAGAATCGGAAGCAGTTCACATAACGTCAAGCACATTGAAACTATATAATCGGAAGCAGTTCACATAACGTCAACCCCACTGCTTATATTCCAATTTCGACAACAATTTAGACTATGAATAGGCAACAATCACACAATACATCCCATGAATTATAAATTTCACATTCATCATCACCCATTTAGGAATTTCACATGATTTGGTTCATAACCCCTCTTCAAAGCCTAAAAATCCTAGATTACATGTCTAGTTCAATGATCACTATGTGACATGATTTAACATGATCAAGCAAAGCACAGACTCATATAGGGGACAACTCACCACAGAAGAATGCAAAATTTAACCACGAAGCTTATCTATTAATTGGAGAAATAAACCAAAGTGAAAGAAATCAAAAACCATGCCGAAAACACTAGAGATAGTGCCTCAATCGGAATCATCATCGAAAAATGACGTAGGTAGCTGCGATTTTGATTAAAAAAATGATGTGGGTGATGGAATGCAATTTTTGTTGCCTTAGGGTTTTGTAAAATGAATTTAGGGGTCAAATTCTATTTTGACCCCCATATAAATGAAATCGGGTCAACCTATTAAAACTGCAGATCGGGGCTGTGAGACCCCAACTACAAGTCATAGGTTGTCGTACGACTCATAGGCCCCAGTCTCATAGCAGACCCAATACTTATAAAAATTTAGAAATTATACCTAGGCACTACAAACCCCTCTTACGACTCGTGGATGACTCTATGAATTGTATGGTTGACTCATAGTGTTTGTGCTAACTTCTAATACTCATTGATTCCCTCTATGATGCATGACTATGAGAAGTATAGTCATGATTATGACTGGTAGGCCTGATCATAGAGGCTGCTCCAAGTGCCATTTTTTAGATATTCAGTTCTTCAATTTTTACCTATATACTAACTGTTAAACCAGAACAATTCCCAAAATATTACAACTGTAACAATGCCTTTCAATCATAAAAACAAACTCACACCCTCTACCTAAGAATCTCAACAAGCAAAAATAATTAAAACAAGCTAACAATTATCAAAAATGCTTGGGTTGCCTCCCAAGAAGCGCCTTGTTTAACGTTGTGGCTCGACTTTGTTACCGTCCTATATCAAGTATCATCAAGTGTCCACACCTCACTCTTACACTCATCTGGGTGTTTCATGAATTAGTGAATATCGAACATAACCTCTATATCATTAACCCTAAACCTTAGTTGACCGAAATCCATATCCACTAGGGCTCTCTTAGTGGCCTGAAATGGTCTCTCCAAAATGATGGGCACCTCAAAATCAACTTCATAGTCAAGGATCACAAAATCTGCTGAAAAGATGAATTCATTGTCAAACCTAAAGTCCCGTTAGGGCGGACTAGCACCCGTTGCCACTGAGGATCGGGAGAACCAACTTGTGTCTATGTGATTTGTATGCATATTCTAAGGGATTTCTACATTTGACTTACCTTTAAGAAAGTAAACAGTGATAACAAGCCAAAAGGAAATGCATATGGCTAGGCCATTGGGGCCACGGTGTTTAAAGTACGAGATAGGAGCACACTTTAATTTAAATAGTCTACAAAGCCTTTAGATAAGGAAAAGTGACTAATAAGGGTTGGGACAGGCCTCGTCTCACCTAACTGTACAATACAAATGTATGATCTCTAGACATGCAAAGCTTTGAAGCAAGTTGGAGCTTAGTAGCAACACCTGGATATCTTATACTCCTACTGGGGAGATCTACTAGCACTTGTATCTATAGCATGAAATGTAGGTCCCCCGTAAGTGACGTCAGTATGAGATAATATACTAAATATATAAGGTAAGTCATACTATACATGAAGTAACAACTCAAATGAAACCATGCACTAGTGTAAGCTTAGAGACCACCCTTGTTTATACTTTAGGACCATTTACTTTATGTTCTTTATATTACTTTACCTTTACTGTATAGTCTGTGCACAGCATGTAGTACAAACGACCAGCTGATCAGTGGTAAAACTATATCAGGATCGTCCTTGGCTAAGTTCTTCCTTAACCCCTCGGGCTACCACACATGATAGGATCGTCCCTGGCTAGGTGATTCTTCCACCCTTCGAGCTACCACCCATCAATAAACAATATACTTTACCTTTCAATTACCTTTGAGATGATTCTTTTGGTAGTCACAATATTGGAGCTGTAGGACTATATATGTAGCATGTGACATGTAGATAATCTTACAAGATAATATGACAGTAAAAAAGAGTAAGTTATAGAAATAATGAAATGCGTATGAGATAAAATGACTCATGAACTTTATTTGGCAAAAAGAACTAATGTAACTTGGTGTCCATGTATGTATGTAGATTTGAAGGTGACTATGTATGGGAGCATATGAAACTATGTGAAAGTGTAGACATAGTTAATAGTTGTGTCAAAGTTTGTAAGTGTTTTTATGTGCCAAGAAAGGATCTATGTTTCACGCCAAACGATACGAAATCAAGTAGTCTTATATACCTCATTTTATAACCTTGTTACTACTTTGAGATGACATTCCCTTCCTCCAAATATTTATCTACAACATAGTGGGTGATAGAACTAGCATTAGCAGCCACTAGATACAACTTGGCAACCCAATCACATAAAAAATAACACACGGGCAGCAATCGGGTATTTATAAACCCGAGCATATTCTTTCAACCTTTCCGCCCCTAATCATATTTTGCTAATACACATTTGCATGTATACATCATGTGTAGCCTTGTTTAGTGCCGTGACAATCTTATAACAGCCCACAAAGCACAACACATGACAACTCTACACAACCTACAAATGGACAACACAATGTTACCTCCCTTCGCTACATTTCGACGTCGACAATTCTAAACCTGTTCCAACTCTAACCAAACTATTCCAACAACATTTATAGATACAAACAGTCCTAAATTAACCATAGAGAAGTCACTAAAACAAAAGGCAAGTGTGCAGCTACTTTCTAAACATATGCTTTCCAAATTTTCCAGCACAAATATACTAGCATATACTTCTTGTTTTCTCATGAAGAAACTATACTAAATTCAAAATTATAATTACTTACCTTTGCCTCCAAGGTTTATCGCCTCCTTTAGAACCCTAAAACTCTCTTTTGGTTGCTTTACAAAGTCAAGGAAAAGTTGAAAGAAAACTTAGAGAGCAATCTGATTTTTGTTTTACTCAAGTTGAAAATGACTTGTGGGAGCTATTTTAAGCCATTTATAAAAGGTCTCTTGGCCGACTTAATATTGACCTTTTGACCACGTTTTACCACATATTAATAAGCTAGTTATCTAGTAGCTTGTCCATTATCATTAGGCCTAAATGGTTCTCCAAATTGATGGGCTTGGGCTGCCCATTTTTTAACTATATCTTCACTTAGTTTAGGTCCAATTAGCCAAGTGTGTTGTGATGTACTTAGGCCCTTTTAATATCCTTCTTGGACTAAAAATGTAGTCCATTTATGATGCTAAAACATGGGCTAAATTTACCCTTAAGAAGGACTTTATTCATATCGGACTTGGACCAATTCAACATCAAGCTTCATCTCCATTTAGCTTGCAAATTTAAGATAAGCAAGAAGGTGACTCACCTGCTAGCTTCCTAAGTCCTTTAAGCACCTCAATTCTCTCACTTTATTTAAGGCCATAATCTTCTCAATTCGATACAAGAGATGTATGCACTCGACCCTTTTATGCATTAGACATATATATAGCCCATTAACATGAGATTCAAGAACTTTTACAACTTAGTGCTAATTTGACCAAACCATGCCATGTTTCATTTGTGTAGTACTAGTATTGTAAGGTGTGGGGTGCTACATCATCCCCCCCGGAACATTTTTCCTTGAATGTTAACACAATTGAATAGCTTAACCAAGTTTAAACTTTTACTTACACAAACATTTGACAACACATTAACTATTCAATCAAACGTACCTATTAGTGTCCCAATTCTGCATTTGGACTTCCTCTTTAGCTTCAAATAAGTAAGGGTACTTTGCTTTTATCACATCCTCGGCCTCCCATGTTATTTCTTTTGCTTGCTGGTTTCTCCAAAGTACTTTTACTGAAGCTATTTCTTTATTCCTTAGCTTCTAACTTGATGACCTAGAATAGCAATAAGTACCTCTTCATATGTGAGATCTCCTGTAACCTGTATATCCTCAATAGGAGTGATACGAGATGGATCACCTATGCATTTTTGAAGCATTGAGACATGAAAAGCTGGATGAACCATTGAAAGCTCTTGGGTAGGTCTAGTTCATATGAAACCTGCTCAAAACTCTTAATAATTTGATATGGTCCTATATAACGTGGGATCAGTTTTCCTTCTTACCAAATATCATAAGCCCTTTCATTGGAGACACCTTTAAAAATACCGAATCCCCTACTGAGAATTCCAGTCCTCTCCTCCTTGGATTCGCATATGATTTATGATGACTTTGGGCTATTTCTAGCCACTGCTGTATTACTTTAACTTTTTCCATGGCTTGTTACACTAGATCTGGCCTAAGCAAGGTGGTTTCAACCACTTCAAGCTATTGAATTGGTGACCTACATTTCCTCCCATACAAAGATTCATAAGGTGCCATCTTGATACTTGCGTGGTAGCTATTGTTATAGGCAAACTCAATAAGTGGCAAATGGTCCACCCAACTACCTTTAAAGTCTAATATACAAGCTTGCAACATATCTTCAAGTGTCTGAATGGTGCATTCTACTTGACCATCTGTTTAAGGGTGGAATACTGTGCTCAAATTCACTTGTGTCCCTAAACTTCTTTGGAAGGACTTCCAAAACTTTGCAGTGAATTGAGCTCCTATGTTAGATATAATAGAGATTGGGACTCCATATAGCCTGACTGTCTCTTTGAGGTATAGCTTGGCTTATTCTTCAGCTGTATAATTACTCCTGATTGGTAAGAAGTGTGCTGACTTTGTGCGTCTATCAACTATTACCCATATCGAGTCAAACTTGTGAGATGAGGGAGGCAAGCAGGTAAAAAAATCCATATTGGTCATATCCCACTTCCATGTTAGAAGCTCTATACACTGCATATAACCTCTTGGCTTTTGGTGTTTTACTTTGACTTGTTGGCAATTTGGACATTGAGCTACAAATTTTACAAGGTCCTTTTTCATGCCTCCCCACTAAAACATTCCCTTTAGGTCAGAGCATCGACTATCACATTTTGTTTCCCCAGGTGGTACAGTATATCAATATCGTAATCCTTTGTTAGCTCTAGCCATATCCCTTGTCTTAAATTTAGGTGCTTCTGCTTAAGGATGTATTGTAGGCTCTTATGATTAGTATAAATGTTAACATGAACCCCATACAAATAGTAGTACCATATTTCCAAAGCAAATACAATTGCTGCTACCTCAAAATCATGAGTTGGATAGGTTTTCTCATATCGTCGTATTTGTCTAGATGCATAAGCAATTACCCTACCTTGTTGTATCAGTACACATGCTAAGCCAACTCCTGAAGGATCGTAATATACTGCATATCCCTTGGTCCCTTCTGGAAGTACTAGCACAGGTGTAGAAGTCAGCTTATTTTTCAGTTCCTAGAAGCTCCTTTCACATGCACAATTCCATTGGAAGTTGATTGCCTTATGTGCCAACTTTGTTAGAGGTGCAGAAATAGAAGAAACACCTTCAACAAACCTCCTGTAATAACCTGCCAAACCTAGGAAGCTCTAAACTTTCCTGGGTTTTGTTGGTCTTGGCCAATCCTTCACAACCTCTATCTTTTGTGAATCAACCCTTGTTCCCTCATCCGACACAATATGACCCAAGAATGTGTAACACCCTACACCTTACAATACTAGTACAATTCAAATGAAATATTACGTGACTTGGTTGAATTAGCGCTAATTTTTTAAAAGTGCTTGAATCTCGTGTTAATGGACTATATGTGCATCTAACGGTTAAGAGGATTGAGTTTATAGCTGTTTTGTGTCGAATTGAGGAGATTATGGCCTTAAAATAAAGGTAGAGAATTGAGGTGCTTGTAAGACTTAGTAATCAAGTAGGTGAGTCACCTACTTTCCTAGCTTAAAATTGTTAGTTAAATGGATACGAGGCTCAATTTCGAATTTGTCCAAGTTCGTTTATGAATAAAGTCCGTGTTAAGGGTTTAACTTTAGACCACATTTTTGAATCATAAATGGACTACATTTTCAGACCAAGAATTATAATAAAAAGGGACCAAAGACATCACAATACACTTAACAAATTGGGCCAAAAACTAAGCGAAAAGAAAGTTGGGAAATAGGCAGCCCAAGCCCATCAAATTGGAGACCCAATTAGGCCCAAGTGTAAGGGCCAAGCTGGTAGATAAGCAGATTATTATTATGTTGTTTAAGATGATCAAAACGGTAATAGTAAGGCATCCAATCTAGGAATTTAGAATGTTAAAAAAACCAGCATACAAAATCATTTCAACTTAGACAGAAAAAAATCAGCCTTCTTGGTATTTGTTTGCTCTCGTTTAATAGGGTGAAAGACAAGCTTTACAACCTCACAAGGGTCCCTAAAGAAGATATAAACCTTGATTTTAAATGTAAGTAAATCTAATTATGCACCTAGTATGGTTTGTTTATCAAAACCAAAGAGACAAGTTAATCACACATATGCTGGAATTTCCAGACAGATTGTATGCCAAGGATTCTTGTGTATTTTTCTTGGTAAGTAAGAGGTTTTTCTCTTGTTGGTTGGCTTTATTATGAAGTAATACTTATATATTTAACAAAGGTTGGTCTCATAGTAATGTAACAAGGCTGATTAACCACTTTTATAGTCCACAAAAATGAGTCCTTATTTGATATCGCAATTGTGTGCTTAATATGAACTTGTGGGCTGTTGGATAGAAGGACATTGCCTCACGTCCTTAATTACTGATTTGTTACTGTTATGAGACTGGTTAAAGGCTGTTTATATGTATAAATGTTGTTGGAATAATTTGGTTAGAGTTGGAATAGGTTTGGGGTTGTCGACGTCGAAATATAGCGAAGGAAGGTAACGTTATGCTGTCCATTTTTAGATTGTGTGGAATTGTGATGTGTTGTGCTTTGTGGGCTATTGTAAGACTATTATGGAATTAAAATAGACTATATATGATGTGTACATGCTAATGTGTATTATAAAATACGATTAGGAGTGTAAAGGCTAAAGGAAGACGCTCGGGTTGATGATAACCGCTTGCTGCCCATGTATTGTTTTCTTATGTGATTGGGATGCCAAAGGTGTATCTATTGGCTATTAATGCTAGTTTTGCCACCTGTTATGTTTTATATAAGTATTTGGAAGAAGGTAAGGTTATATTGAGGTAGTAACAAGGTCATATAACGAGGTATGTAAGGTTACTTGATTTCGTATCACTTAGCATGAAATATAGATCTCTCCTTAGTACATAAAGGCATTCACCAACTCCGACACAACTACTAACCATATCTCCTCTCTTGCATCTGTTCATATGATTCCATATATAGTCACCTTCAATATTGCATACATGTTTGGATACAAAGTTACATGAGTTCTTATTGTGAAATAAAGTTCATGAGTTGTTCCATTTCATACCCATTTCATCATTTGTGTAATGTACTCTTTTCATTATCATGTTGTCTTATGTGATTATTCACATGTCATATGCTACATGTATAGTCCTACAACTCTAATATTATGGCGACCAAAAGAATTATCTCAAATGTAATTGAAAGATAAAGTATACAATTTTTGGTAGGTGGTAGCCCGAGGGGTTGAGTATAACCTAGCTAGGGACGATCTTATCAACGAGGGGTAGCTTGAGGGGTTGAGTATAACCTAGCCAGGGACGAACCTAATACAGTTTCACCACTGATCAGTTGGTCATTTGTTTTATAGTTGTGAACATATTATATAGTAAAGGTAAAGTAATATAAAGGACATCAAGTACAAGATTCCACAGTATAACTAAGGGTGGTCCATATTCTGCCACAGATGCATAGTTTCATTTGAGTTATTACTTTATATACAATATGTCCTACCATACATACTCAGTATATTATCTTGTACTGACGTCCCTTACGGGGGACCTGCATTTCATGCTACAGGTACAAGTGCTAGTAGATCTCCTTAGTAGAAGTATAGGATATTCAGCTGTTATCACCAAGCTCCAGGTTGCTTTGGGGCTTTGAATATATCTAGAGCTTATGTGTTTTGATTGTATAGTTTGCTGAGGCAGGGCCTGTCCTGGCCCTTATCAGATGTTTTTCTTTATTTAGAGACTTTGCAGACTATGTAAAGTTTGGCCATGTCCCATACTTTATATACCGTGGCCCCAATGGCCTAGTCATATGCACTATCTATTGACTTGTTATCACTGTTTATCTTCTTAAAGGCATGTTAAATGCAGAAACCCCTTATAGTATATATAGAAAGCGCATAGATACAAGTTGGTTCTCCTAAGCCTTATCGACAATGGGTGCCAGTCTGCCCTAATGGGACTTTGGGGCATGACAATAGTGGTATCAGAGTAGGTCATCCTAGGGAGTCTACAAAGCCATGTCTATGTAGAATCTTGTTTATCGATGTGTTGTGAACCACATTTATAAGCAGGAGGGTGCGTGACATTTAGAATTTATTACTTTCTTTTTATTCTTTAGATCGTTCCATAAAGTAAAGTGTAATAGGTGCCCTATGTGTAATCATAAATTGTTTTATATAGCAAGCATGCAAGAAATAAAGCAGAATAAAGGTAAAGGGAAGGGAATAGAAGTGGTGGTTGGTATACCCAGCCAGGTGAGACAAAAAAATGAGATTCGAGAGGAGTCTTTATCACAGACATCTCCAACTCCTAAATTCCCCAGAGCTACGTATTGATGCTACCATGCAGGATCTGAGAAATATAGTCCAACTATTGACCCGTATAGTTGTTGGTCAAGGTCAAAGGCAGAAATATCTAGTTATGGTTACAGATGGTACAAATAAGGCAGCTGGTACCAGGATATGTGATTTTCTTGATTTGGACCTTCCAACCTTCACTACGTCAGATCCTAATGAAGACTCCCAGGACTTTATTGATCAGATTCAACGTACTTTAGATATTATGCATATGAGTTGTACAGAAGCAGTCGAGTTAGCGACACATAAGCTAAAGGGTGTGGTTGTATTATGGTATGAAGCTTGGAAACAATCTAAGGGTATCGATGTACCTCCAGCTACCTGGAAAGAGTTCAAAGAGGCATTTCTTGACCATTATTTTCCATTAGAGATTTGAGAGGCCCATGCAGATCAATTCCCGAATCTTCACCAAGGGAATATGAGTGTGAGGGAGTCTAGACTTTAATTTAATTATGTGGAAAGGTAGAGTTCACCGATATGTAGATAGATTGGATATTTATCTAGTCAGAGACTGCACTATTGCTTCCTTGAATAAAGATATGGATATAGAAAGAATGCAGGATTTTGCACAGAAATTGGAGGATTAGAGGCAGAGGAGATGGACACAAGAGTTGGAGAGGGGACAACCCAACAAACGCAGATCTACTAGGCAGTTTGCACCACCCAAAAGTGATCTCAACCCTCGGTTTGCTAATAGACTGCCTAGGCTATCATCCTCCTATTCTACAGTCAGTGCTCCACCATAACTTCAAGGACCCAGAAGTCATAATTTTGGTCAACGAGGTGAGGGACAAGGTACACGGACAACAGGATATTTAGTAGGACAAACAATAACACCTAGGGAACCTTGTAAACAGTGTGGAAGGAGTCATCCGGGTATATGTCATGTTGGGACAAATATTTGCTATTTTTGTGATATGCCAGGGCACATGATAAGGGATTGCCCAAGGAGACGTACATGTGGTATAGCACAATATGTTGGGTCAGCTATTACATCATCATCATTAGTTCCTCTAGTATGTAGAGGTTTTAGAGGGACAACTAGCTCTAGCGGGGTCCAGAATCACACTTATGCACTAGGGAGTCGACAGAATTTGGAAGCTTCACCTGATGTAGTTATAGGTACATTGTCCATCTTTTCACATAAGGTGTATGCATTAATTTACCCTGGTTCTACACTATCATACATCACTCCAGTAGTTACTAGGAAGCTTAAGAGAACACCCAAATTATTGAACAAACCATTTGAAGTGTCTACACCAACTGGTGGATCTATTATCGCTAGAAGGATTTTTTATGACTGTGTATTAATTGTTTGTGACCGTGACACATAGGCTGACCTTATTGAGTTAGAAATGGTGGAATTTGATATTATAATGGGTATGGATAGGTTAGCTTCGTGTTATGCCACTGTGGATTACTAAACTAAGAGAGTGTATTTCCACTTTCCAAATAAGGAAGTTCTTGAATGGAAAGGAAATGTTGGGGCACCAAAGGGAAAGTTTATCTCTTACTTTAAGGCCCAAAAGATGATATCCAAGGGGTATATATGTCATTTAGTTAAAGTAAGGGATATGGAGACAGAATCACTGACTCTTCAGTCAGTTTCAATAGTGAATGAATTTGTTGATGTGTTCCCTGAAGAACTCGTATGCTTACCTCCTGAACGAGAAATAGATTTTGATATTGACTTTCTTTTAGGCACTCAACCTATTTCAATATCTCCATATAGAATGTCCCCAGCAGAATTGCATGAATTAAAAGAGCAGTTAAAACATTTACTAGATAAGGGTTTTATAAGACCTAGTGTGTCCCCCTGGGGTGCACAAGTGTTATTTGTACGCAAAAAGGATGGCACCTTAAGAATGTGTATTTATTATCAATAATTGAATAAGGTGTCAATTAAGAATAAATATCCCCTCCCTAGGACTAATGATTTATTTGATCAGTTATAGGGTGCCAAATGCTTTTCAGAAATTGATTTGAGATTCAGTTATCACCAAGTGAGGGTGAAGGAGAAAGATATACCCAAGATAACTTTCAGAACGAGCTATGGTCACTTTGAATTTCTTGTGATATCATTTGGCCTAACAATGTACCAACAGTTTTTATGGATCTGATAAACAGGGTATTCAAGCCATTCTTGGATATGTTCGTGATAGTGTTTACAAAAGACATTTTGGTATATTCAAGATCAGAAGAGGACCATGCATATACCTTGCAATAGGTGTTACAGGCTCTTCATGATCGAAAGTTGTATGCCAAATTTTTTAAATGTGAATTTTGTCTAAAATCAGTAAGGGTTATATTGTGTTTGTTGAGGGAATAAGGGTGGACTCACAAAAGATAGATTTTGTGAAAGATCGGAAGTTCAGAGCTTCTTAGGCTTGGCAGGTTATTACAGGAGGCTTGTTGAAGGTTTTTCTTCTATTTCTACACCCCTAACAAAGTTGACACATAAGGAAACCAAGTTTCAATGGAATGATGCATATGAAAGGAGCTTCCAGGAGCTGAAAAATAAGCTAACTTCTGCACCTGTGCTAGTACTTCCAGAAGGTACTGAGGGGTATGTAGTATATTACGATGATTCAGGAGTTGGCTTAGGGTGTGTACTGACACAGAATGGTAGGGTAATTGCTTATGCATCCAGACAGCTGCGACCCCATGATAAAAACTACCTAACTCATGATCTTGAGCTAGTAACAGTTGTATTTGCTCTGAAAATATGGCGCCACTATTTGTATGGGGTCCATGTTGGCATATAAGCTGATCATAAGATCTTGTAGTACATCTTCAAGCAGAAAGATCTAAACTTGAGACAGTGAAGATGGCTAGAGCTAATAAAGGAATGCAACATTGATATACTATACCATCTAGAGAAGGCAAATGTGGTAGCTGATGCTCTAAGTCGTAAGGCAATCATGAATACTAGTGATCAAGCTATGGTAGGACAAGGATTGACTAAGGATCTATGTCCGCTAACTAGTTTGGGGGTTTGCCTTCTTGACATCAAAACACCACAAAACGCTATTACAACATAATTGGTAAAACAGGGCAGTATTTATACAAACACATATCTACCATATTCAATCCTTCCTATATACTGCAAGAATTATAATACGTCACTCCAACGCCCAAAGCAAACCCCCAATGTTAAAACATAACATTGTACTTTCAATGGGCTACAATTCAAGCTAACCTTCATGTAAACATTCATATAGTTTCCCAACACTTCTTTCACGGTGCAATGACTATTTTCATGACAAATAAACATAAACACATGACTATAAAACAATATATCTTCATATGCAAACTTGTCCTC
>JAOTQJ010094408.1:0-11860 GCA_025642045.1 Solanum sejunctum
TTGGATGAAGCCAAAGATTAACTATTTTTTTGTTTTGAAATATAATGGATAAAGCAAAATAGTTCTTTAAACTGTCTGCGTTTCTTTTATTTGTGAAGTAGCAGTTAGTCAATACAACTTTCGACGCTGCTCATGAGTCATCTGGAAACAACTGCTTTATGTTTTTAAACATAGGAGTTAGGCTGCGTACATCTGACCCCCCCTCACCCCGCAATGAGTGAGAGCCTTTTGAGGCAGTGGGGTATGTTGATGTTGATGTATAAAAATACTAGTATAATTTTTTAATTAAAATATTTAATTTTAAAAATTCTCATTATTCTTGATAAAACTATCTATAGCTACACAAATTTCAAAGATCTCTTCTTTCTTTTAAAAATTTTGTATCAAGTTAAATGGTATCACATAAATTAAGACATTCTCTTTACAAAATCATACACAATTCTACTATTAAACTCCAAAACAAAAAAATTTCTTTGGTTATAATTTTTTGAAAAATATTTTGAATTATCAGTTATGCTGACTTATGTTATCTTTTGCATAGTTTTAAAATATGATAAATTACTTTATGCTAGCTTTAACAAATTTTAATCAAAATTATGTTTTTTTAACTTTTGTATTTGAACTCTTTCATATAAATTGAGATAGAAAAATATATTTATATGTAACATATTAAAATCAACTTACACTGTCAAGATTATTCCTACTTATACATGTTACATCTTTACTAAAATATGTATCAAGTAACTTATTAGTGAAAGCTCAAATTTGGGAATGTACATGGTTCGATTGGAGTTGATATTTTATCAAAATTATAGTCAAATCAGTTTAGTCAATTTTTTAGCTATAAAAAAATAAATCAAATATAATACAAATGTATAGATTTGATTCAGTATGGTTTTCAGTTCTTTAGATTTGTAAAGAAATCTAGTGATATTTATCTCTTCCTACTATTCTTTCTCCTATAATTGAAAAAAAAATCATTGTTTGCTAACTTATAATCCTTTATTATGATTTTATTATGATGGTTATGCTTTCCTTGAATTATTGAGAAAATGTCTTGAGATCAGCTATAAATTTTGTTTAGGTGAGTAAAGTTTATAAAAAAATATATGAAAAAAGTATAAGTAAAAATCTCTAATTTATTTATTTATTTATTACATAGATTGATTCATCTCTTTATTTTAACAAAAATGAGCTTAATGCATTAAGACTATTAGTCTAGTAGAGCTATGTTATTGATTAAACTTCATATAAAATGCAATAACAATAACGTATTTAGTGAAATTTCATAAATAAATTCTAGGAGAGTAGAATATACATAGATCCTATCACCATTTCGTGGAAGTAAAGATGTTATTTCCACAAGATCCTTGACTCAAATATAATAATTTTAGATACAAACAATAAAATATATTACATTACAAAAAAATAGTGCAAAGTCTACTACAAGGGAGCAACAACAACTGTAACGACCCTCAAGGTAATTATTGAATTTTTTAGAAAAAATACTATTTTACCCCCTTTTCTTTATATTTGTTACTTCTATTGTATTTATATATTATCATTGGCTTAGCACTTTAGTTGATTTTCTTTTTTTTCATATCTAGTATCTTTTACTTTTAGGGCTTAACGATATTTTTTAGACGATGGTCTTCCGAAAATAGTCTCTCTTTCTCTATGAGATATATAGTGGTAAAGTCTGTGTATATTTTACCCTCCCCAAACTCTATTTGTGTGATTCTACTCCACTGGGTATATTGTTGTTGTTGTTTACCCCCTTCAATAGTTGTTTCGAGTCATATTTGATTAGTTTTTAGGTTTATTGAAAATTTATGTAATTTTGTGGTTTTGAGTTTTAAAAGCTTAAATTGTTCAAAAGTGATTTTTGGTACCAAGTGAAGCTATGAGTCTCAGAACGAAATTTTGTCAGTTTTATTATCTCCTAAATGTGAAATTTGATCTGGAAGCGTCTTCATTTTCTGTTTTCGAGTTGTATTTTGGATTTGAGGATGTGAGCTAGAAGTTTGAGTTAAATTAGATCAAGGTTTAACTTTGGTCAACATTTTGAGTTCAGATGTTTAGATTGAATTTTCATCAATTTCATTAGATTTAGAGGGTGATTTTATGCCTAAGATGAACTTTGGTACAATTTTTGAGAATTTTGAGAATATTTTGATCTTTTTAGTGTTTAACTTATTTTAATTACAACTAATCAAATTCGGGTCAAGGAGACCTCTTAAATTTCGACAGTTCCATTGAGTCTGAAACGTCGAATTTAGTAGAATTGTATATATGATTTGTACATATGAAATTTCGAACGAATCTCGAGAGTTGATTTAGAGCTATGTGTTTTTTAGATCAAGTTTATTGGTGTCTGAGTTGCAGGTCCCGCCTTAGTAGTGCCTTGATCACTTAAACGATCCGCCCTAAAGTGGGCAACAATCACTTAAGTGACACCCTTCTTTTGCGCGAGGTTTGCTTAAGCGGTCAAGAGTAGCAAAAGCAATGCATCACTTAAGAGATACCTTGTACGCTTAAGAGACACACACTTAATTGGTTCGCAAAAGTGACTCCCTAACAGCTTAAGCAGCATCAAAGATCTCTTTTGGGGACTGATTCTAGAGTTTCTTTCACATTTGACATTTTTGAGCTTTGAGAACTCAAGTGTGGTGATTTTAAAGTGATTTTTCAAGATTAATTGATCAGATAAGTGATTTTTTGACTTAGAATATTCATTACTCATTGGTTATTTCATGATTTCAGCCTCTAATGTTCGATTTTGAACTCTAAATTTTTTGGACTTTCTCATGAACTTGATACCTAATAAATTGAGGATTATGGATTAAATTCAACTCCATTTTCAAAATGGTTTTATCCCTATTTTCAAAATGATTATGCATTAATTATCAATTTTATCCTTATTTTTTTGAATTTTTTTACTCATTTTAAATTTAATTTCCAAAATTGATGAATTTAATATTGTTATTCTTGTATTCTTATTACTATTTCATATTTAACTAGATTTTGCTAAATCGGAAGCTCGTAGGAAAAGGAAAGCAAATGTTTTAGAGTAATTACTTGATTGAATTAAGGCAAGTGAATTTCTAAACCATAATTAAGGATAAAGGGCAATTGTTAGAAAGGAGTCTTAAGGTCAACTAGATGGCGTGACATAGATCAGGAAAAAAGTTAAGATTCCTAAAACTCTTCATAGTCTCTTATTCATAGATGTGGCATGCTTCACACCCGAATAAGACTCTACTCGACGCGACATGTTGAACGTCGTAGGACACTTCAAAACTTGTGGCTTTGATATACAATTTGTCATGACCCAAGCTAGGTCATAGGTGTTACCCGACATCTAGGATTCCTAAGAAAACCCTAATTAAGACTCTTAGCATATATACCATAAGCATATAAAAGGCAATAAAGTATCATCACAAGTTATATAGGAATAGAGAATGAGTCTCATCTCAACATCATAAAAGAAAAACAAGCTTTACCCAACAATGAAAGGACAACATAGGATTTTACATAATCCAACATGCCTCTACATAGTATAACATAGGCGGGATTTATGGATATGTTCCTAGCTCACCTTCAAAAGTAGTAAACTAACATAGTCTTGATTATTAACAAAGGCTAATCAACATAACTT
Source organism: Solanum sejunctum (assembly GCA_025642045.1). NCBI lineage: Eukaryota > Viridiplantae > Streptophyta > Magnoliopsida > Solanales > Solanaceae > Solanum > Solanum sejunctum. The sequence goes on from JAOTQJ010094408.1 coordinate 3,659, forward strand.
ATTTTGCTTTCAAAGCATGAGGTCTCACCACAAGTCTTCAAAGTGAACTCCAAAATCTAGCCATAAAGTGAGAAGTGGAATAGGGTCCCTCTCCTAAATTTATAAAATATTGTAGGCAAGAGTATGCGTTAGTACGTTTGAATGTAATAAGTATGTAGTCAATGCAATACGCAATAAATCATAATAGTAAGTTAAACCATTTTAAAAATCATGACAAAAGAGTAGCAAAATCATAAGTAAACACAAGAGATTAATAGTTAAGTAAATTATAAGAACTATCAAACCCTAAAAATAACTTGTCAAAAATATTTTAAAATATACTATAAAACTCTAGCTTAGGAGTAAACATTTAGGAGCGAGACTAGTCGTTGTTACCCCCACAACTCATTCGATAATGTAAAATTAGCAGTCCTACAAATTATTTTTTAAAAAAAATTAAAAAAAATAAATATGAGACAGTTGGAAGTTGCACTGGTAGTATAGAATTTCCTGCGATCGTTTGTTATGACTAAAGCCAACGGTTTTACCTGAACATATCCACATCCTTCTGTGCATATTCAAGAATACATTTTCTTTTTTTTAGGCATGCTCTCTGTTCATACTTCTTTTTACAATTTTGGTTTGCATTCTTCTCTATTAGAAATGGCTATGACATGAGTTTTTCTTTTTGGGGTTCTATTATATCTATTTTATTGTCACTCTATTTCTATTTTCTCTTTGGAGATTTAAAATAATGTTTATATGATTTTTAAGAAAAATAATCAAACATGAACAATTAATGTGAAATTAAATGAAGAAAAATATGATTCACAAAAATAAGAACACATTCCAATCAAATGAACATATAATAAGTGATGTAATTTTTTAAATTTAATGGTAAAAATAATGTTACATTTCAATTTTATCCTTGAACTCTCTGATAATGTCAAATGTACTTCCACATGAATTTCATTTTAATAATGATAGTTAAGAAATTAAATCAAATTTTCACATTAGCTAAAAAATATATATCTAAGACGTTTATTTTTTTCCTATAATACACAAACTAAATATAATTGATATTGATAAAAATGACACATTTATCTTAAGAAAAAGATTAAAATGAAACTTTAATATGTGGTTCATTTTCCATGTTTGACTATGGAAATGTCACGCCCGGGAGGATACCCTAAACATAACCGGCACCTAGAGACTATTGCTAGTCTCCAAGTGAACCACTTGACCTCATCATATTCATTCAATCAGTAAACTCTACAAATCAGCGGAAGACATAAGGAAGTAAATGGGCACATCTCATCTAGTCTCAAAATAATATTATAAGTGAAAAGGCTAGTAGAAAGAAACTAGCTCAACAAGTCTTTACATCAACATTCGACTCTAGTCTATTAAGCCTCTATCACTATCAAGTAGTGTCAATGACAGACCCATGACTACCTCAATCAAAATAAAGCTAATCAATCTAACTCTAAAGCAAGATGAAATAAATATAGTGAACACTCTGAAGTAGAGGAGGATCACCAATCAACTGAATATCTCAAATCCTCAATGATGCGCACAATCTCCAAATCTTATATCTACATCATGAAATGATCTAGTCCCAGAGGGGAACATCAGTACGTGGAATGTACTGGTATGTAAAATAGCGAAATTAAATCGAAATAGGTAGAATAATATAGAAACAACAATCGACTCAAAATAATAACAATCAATATGTTAAATATCTATCTAAAGCAAGAATAAAGAGTAGACAAGTAACTCATCAACTCATCAATCAAATCAGACTCATCTCATAAGGACTCATCTCAACTCATCTCAACTCATCTCATTGCATCTCATCTCGTCTCGTCTCATCTTATATCGACTCAGAGTACTCAAGGTAGGAACTTTCTGGGAGTTTCTCTTATCCAATAATAATCACTTATGAGCCAGTGATCATACAACAAGCCATCGTTATTGCCATAGTCATTCCATACTTGCCAGGTAGGAGATGAATCGAATCCACTTGGGACCCCAACTATCAGTTAAGTCCTCTATTGTTTCAGGGACTCTATCCAGAGGGAACCATAATGAGACATAATAGTTCTAATTCTCACTTATGCTTGCCTACATAGTTTGACGAGTGCGAATTAGACTACCTCATACTCTTTCGGTGCTCGATACTCCTCCCATGACTCAATGCTTATAAAACAATCCATCTACTTAATACATCTCAATTGAATCATCTCAACTCAGCCTTATAAAGGCTCTCATCATTCAATAATTCTCATAGAGACTCTAATCATCTTATCAATTAATATCTCAATCAACAGCTCAAGGATTTGAACAATCATTAGGGAACAATCTAATAGACGAATCACTAGAGTCCATTTATAGAGACTCATGGACTATCAAGTTCTATAAACTTATCATCATTCTCATGTCTCAATCTCAATCTCAATCACAATCACAATCACATTCTCAATCAAGGCTCTAGACTCAATCCATATCTTCTTTCATACATGCTTTTAACAATTAACATAGAGGGTTTATGCAATATCTCAAGAAAATATTCAATTCAAGAAAACAAGTTTATGATGATTATCAATATATGAAAATACATATAAATAATAAAATTTTCAAGAAAATATTCAAGAAACTATTCAAGAATCATATATGTAGACTCATTAGACCTTCAACTCTTCTAAGACCATCTACGGGACACATGGGAGAACAATCCCATGTTTTTGTTTAGCCTTACATACCTAGAACAAAAGTAGATGCTTAATTTGGCACGAATTCGTCTTGAAATCTTCAACTCCTCGCTCTTTTCTATTTTCTTTTGGCCATAGGTCTTTTTCAGAGACTTACAATGGCTTAAGAATGGGTTATATACCTTCTTGACGCTTAAAATGATCTATTTTGGTCATAAATTAAGTCTAGGAGGGGTTTGGAAAGGTCGTCCGCGTTGCAGACCTATCACGCACCCTCACTAGTTCGCATTTTATTATGAAAAATTATTTTTTGATCCAGTTGCTCTAAAATCGGATTGAGACCATCTTTCCACTTAATTTCTCACACTGATTGCATATCCGATCTTGAATTCACAAACAGAGCATGAGAAGATACATTACGCATACATCTCTAGTCTAGGGATATTTTTGGTAATTTTATCGGACGTTATAGAAAATATGTAGTATTAATTAATTTCACTAATTATTAGATGTATTGGAATCATAAGTTAGAGCTGTACTTAATTTTTAGAAAAATTTATAGAAATACCAAATTATGTTAAAATATTTTTAAATATTTCCTACCTTTTCAATAAATCTCTAAAATCCTTATTTCCTATTTTACGCTTGATTCACTTGAATCTTCCCCCAATTTAACCGCTTCCATGGATGGCAAAGAAAGCTGACACTCAATTCAACACTACAGATGACAGTGGTGAGCCAGTTGGACTTCAGATCCAACAGAGTAGGCATTGTACTTTTCTTCGGCGAGCTCTTTCTCTTTCCTCTTCCATTTTGAACTTGAACTTGAACTTAAAGTTCACCTAGATCCATTTTGAACTTGAATTTGAAGTTCAAAGTTCACCTTAGAAAGCAAACCTTGAAGTTCAAAGTTCAATTTACATTGGGAAGATAAATGCAACTGCTACTTCTTCAGCAAACCTTGATTTACATTTTTATATCCTTCAACATAATACTTTTTGTAGACAGAACGCTGATTTTTTTCCCGCCACTTCTTTGCTTTATTCTCAGTTTTTATGGTGATTCACGGAGATATAAAATTGAGTCATATATGTTGCTGATTCAATGAGACTATATAGGTTTAGGATGTGGTATGTATCTTGTATGGTAATTCATTTCAAAACTATGAGTTGTTCCCAACTTTTTATGGTGATTCATTAAATATAATGATTCATTTATATATAAAAATTGAGTCATATATGTTGTTGATTCACTAGAACTGTATGGATTGAATACAGTGATTCATTAGAATACTTTTTCTAGTTATTATAGGTTGATGATTCATTGGGGTACATCATACAAGGATGATACACCAATGAATCATATTAATGGGCTGATTCATTGAGACAATGGATCATACAATATAATTTATTACAATAAAATAGTTAACACATGGCTAATTCACCACATTAGATGTTGATTACAATGAATCATGACTTATGAATCATATATGACGTAGTGTATCCGTAAAAATGGCAGTGTATCTGCATAATTGTCTTTTTATGGGATTTTTGAAATATGGAAAAAGTTGGGACAAATTGAAATTTCTTTACTTCAATATGAGATTTATGTAAATTGCCCTAATTTTTAAGATAAAGGACAAATATATCCAAGAAAAAACATATTTTATCATTTTGGCCAAATTTGGGCAAAAGTTTTGGGTCAAAAGGATTTTTCCATAAATAATATAGTAATGAAGACATATTATAAAGTCTTTATTAAAAAAATCACGTTCTGCATGGATAATTGATGTGCTGTCAAAATACAACACATTTGATGCCCAAAACAAGAAATTTTGTGAGTTATTAATGCGACTTTTTATGGTTTTTCTGTGTTTTTGTGTTGTTCTTGCAGAGAAGTTAGGTTAGCATGATTTTGAAAAAAAGTTGCAGATTTCGCTGAAGCATAGGACATACGAGCTCACCTACGAGTCGTAGCCTAAGCTACGAGTCTTAGGGTATGTCATAGTAAGAAACAAAGATCAAAAATCAGAAATCTGTTAAGTGAAGGTCACTCCAACGAGGTCATCCTATGAGTCATAAGTCTCACTATGACTCGAAGCAGGAATCAGAGAGCTAAAATATTGGACCAAAAACTTAAGGCCTAGACCACAAGAGGAGCATACGAGTCATAGCCCAAGCTACCACTCGTACCAGTGGGTCATACCAGTTGAGTCCAAGATGCCAGAATCTGATACAAGACCCTAATTACGACTCGTAGGCCATACTACAAGTCGTACCTGAGAGACACACTAGCTGCCAACTGTCTTTTTTGTGTAATTTTTAGGATTATTTTGTAAACACTATATATAGTTTAAGTTAGGGTTTTAAAAAGAGATAATCAAACCAAAGAAGTTTTATCAACTTTGAATATTCTCTTAAGAAAACTATTAGGTTTTTAGTTTAGATTATCTTTTTCTCTTGAAAAACCTAATTCTAGGGATTGTAAACCTTGCTTTGTGCTCATTGTCAATCTATCAAGCTTTTCGTTTGCTACTTGTGGTGTCTTCAATCTTCATTACCTTGGGTAAAATTCTCAATCATGTAATTTATTTGCAATTTTGCTTGTTTTGCCTTAGCCATGAGTAGCTAAATACCCACAACTTTGGGTTGTGAGAACCATGGGTATTTGACTTCAAATAACCTAGGTTTATTATATTTCTATGATTGGGGGTATTGTCTATTTCCCTTGATTATGATTATTGTTTGGTGGTGGCCAATACCAAACCCTGCCTACTATCATGATCTCGGCTAAGGTAGTGATAAATAGGAAAAGGAAAGTAGATGATAGGTTCAATTGATGTGTTCTTATCTAATCAACTAAACCTGACCAAAGGGAGGCTGATTGGGACAATAGGTAACAATTAGTTGGCACGCCATGGTTGCCGACCAAACGCCACGGTGAAATTCGACCTTCACTTTCACAAGAGGGCTGGAGGAACCTAAGTTACCATCCTATATGCGAATCTCCAATTATAGTTATGTTACCTAGGGTAATTGAGTGAACGAACTATGGGGAACATAATTCCCAAGTTGTCCCTAAAATTGAGTGTTTTTTCACATCATAGTTTAGTGTTTCTTTTACTTGTTTTTGATTCACAACCCCCCTTGGAGATTTAGTTATTTATGGTTGAAATGATTAGTATTGAAGTATTGTAGTCAAGCCCCGTGTTCCCTATGGATTTGACCGTAACTGTCAGTCAGGTTAATTGCTAACAACGATCGCTTTCTTATTGGAGCGTGAACATCATAAAAAATTATAGTGCTGTTGTCGAGGAACATGGATAGGTTTTGACTTAATTTCACTATTAGTTAGTTCTAGTGTTGATTCCTAGAATCTCTTGTATTTTAATTTTGTTTTTGTTTTTATTATTTGATTTTACTTACAGGGTGTACTAGGTTGTATGCCCAGCACAAGGAGCCAAGGCAATCCCTTAGCTCCGATAAATTTGGAGATACATCGACTAGTTAGAAGAATAGCTCAAGTGAATGAGGATGTCGAGGTTGAGGAGGATATGAATATGAATGAGGATATGGGAAGAGAGGAGAATCCATAACCAAGGGGTAGCAGGCCAACACTTATGGATGGAATCAGTATCGATTGAATCCTATGGCTATGGACATTATTGATGCTATAGTACTGCCTCATTTACGACAGATATGAAGTTCACGATATCAAGTGGATTGCTCCAAATGCTTCAAAACCATGGACTAGTCACAGGGCTACCTTTAGAGGATCCCCACCGTCATCTCCAAAATGTGCTATTTGTTTGCAAGAGTGTCATGGGGACACAAAATCTTTCTCTTGATGCTATTGGTTTAAAAGTGTTTCCACTGTCATTGACTGGCAATGCAGCTATATGGTTGTCTGAACTTCCTCTGGGTACTATTCTAAGTTGGCTTGAGCTTCAGAGAGTATTCCTTGAAAGATATTTCCCAAGATCTAAGAAGTTGAAGCTCAAGGACCAAATAAACAACTTTGAGCAGTTGCCGAGTGACTCTATTAGCACAACATGGGAAAGGTTTACCAAATGCTTGAGGATGGTCCCCGATCACAAGATTGTTGATGATGCCTTGGTTGAGATTTTCTATCAGGCACTTGATAAGTATAGTCAAGCTTGCGCTGACACAATCATGGGAGGCGTGTTCCTTGACCAACCTTTTGCATTAATAGCCGCAAGGATGGAGTAAATGGTTAAATAAATAGAGCATGGGGTCAATAAGAATGAGGTGCAATGAAACCTTCTTGTACAGTCAACACCAATAATGAGCAAGCAAAGAATAAACGAAGAGATCATTGTTATGACCCAAGCCTAGGGCCTAGACATGACACGGCGAATGGAGAACCCGAAGGAACCCCAATCCTCTCAAACTTATCATTACATATTATTGGTTGTGGAAATATGAAAAAGGACATAAAATAAGATTAAAAGACAAAGGAACTAAGGGATATCTTGCAAAACAATATCAATAAGGGCCAAGGAGTCATAGCTCATAGCATAGATACATAACTTGTCCAACAAACACACCTCTAAATACATAAATGGAGCAGGGGCCAAGACAAAGTAATAGGCTCACCCTCAAAGTCAAAATACAACATAAGAAAGTGTCTCAATACATATCTAATAGCAACCATAGACTAAGGTCCCCGAAATGGAGGACTCACCAACAAGCTTGGAATAGTATCGACTAGCCACGTGGAGGAGGAGGATGATCAACTTAAGCACCAATCCCTACATGGTGATATCATGTAAGCAAGAGTATACGTTAGTATGTTTGAATATACTAAGTATGTGGGGTGCCATGCAATAATAGATAGACATCATACTCAAAATATATATATTAGACAATAGGCATAACATAACAATATGACATGCATGATCAATGCATAAGTAAAACATACTTAAGTAATTCATGCTCAACCAAGATAGTTGTTCAAGGTATAAACCCCTTGGTGGTTGTGTGGTATAAATCCCTCACATGGTTGATGGTAACCACAACTTACCAACACGGTGAAGAAATATAAACCCCTCGCATGGTTGATGAGTATAAACCCCCAACATCGTTACCTAGGCTCTTGTCCCCCCCTCCTCCCCGATCGAGTATGGTCTAATGCAACACTTTATATAGGATTTATCATATACTCTAGTACAACACTTCAGATAGGAATAATCATATACATAAGCTTATTTCATCATCATAACATCATTCATATCATATCTCATGCTTTGGGCCTTCATTTTCTCAAGAAACCCTAGTTGGACATTTTATCAAACACCTTGATGGTGTGTAATGGGGGTAAAAGACCATGCAATTTAGAGATAAAATCATGCAAGAAAATCTGCAGTAAAATCATCAATCAACACCTTGCAATACTCCCAAGACATTCATGTCAGACCCCACCCTGGGGTCGTGACCAGTGCCCGATAGGGGCACGCAAATACATACTAAACCAAATTCCTTTATAACCTAGT
>JAOTQJ010094429.1:0-11859 GCA_025642045.1 Solanum sejunctum
TGAATTAGAAACTCACCTCAATTGTTGCAAGTTTTCCTTTCCTTCTTCCTCTCCTTCTCTTCTTCTCTTCTTCAAGGTTTATAAATAAGCTTACAAGAGCAAACAAATGTTCTTCATTTTCTTTGAGCTAAGGGGGTATTTATAGAAACCATACTATTAACATTTACACCCTAAGGGCTCCAAGTTAGATCATTGTCCAATTAGGTCCCCAAACTTTTCTATTTTATTCCAATTGAGGATTTTTGACTCCAACTTAAAATATACGCCCCAATTATAATTAAGCACTGCGAACTTACTTAATTTAAATTACACCATGGTCATCATAACTTTTCCAATTGAACGATTTACTTTGATTGAATTAATTACAGGGTCTAACATGGTCTTTGTTTTACTTATGATGAAAGAGGTCATATTGCTAAATTTTGTTCTAAGGGAGATTCTGGTACTGGTCAAGTTGCTACACGGGTGTAGAAAAATGAGGAAGATACACAGGCTCACATTCAACCAGCTAGGGCTGCTCCATAAGGTGCTCGTGGATAGGGTCGACAGGGTGCACAGGTTGCTCAGGGAGTAGGTGGACCACCGTGAATATTTGCTACGGCCAGATATGATGTCAAGGGAATAATGTTATCTATTCTCATAAGGTATATGCTTTTATTGATCTTGGTTCTATGTAATCGTATGTATCCCCATCTTTTGCTATATCTTTAGAACAACGAGTTCAGATTCTTAATGTGCCACATATGATTAAGACTCTAGTTGGGGAGAATTTATTAGTGGATAGAGTATATAGAGATTGTGTTATATCTGTGTAGGGCAAGGACACAATAGTTGCTCTGTTAGAGTTTTCGCTATCTGTAATGACTCAGATATTTGTACGACTTCATCGGAACTTGAGAATTTCATTTTTGCACAAAATTTGGACCATTTATCATCCAAAGGAAGACTACACAGCTAGTGTGAGGTCAGACGAATCGCGTGGCCTCCAGTGGTGTGACACATGGCCTTAATTTTGGGTGTGGCCTTGGTGTGGAATTTTGAGCTAAGATATGTCACAATTAGACCCACACGAGCCGTGTGATACCTCACAAACTATGTAGAGGGCCGTTTGAATGGCCTTAAGCTTAAAATGACAATTGTTGGTCTAATTGTGGTCACATGGCTAGTCACAAGACTCGTGTGACTTGATACGGGCCATATGGTCAACTATAAAGCCTTTGAGGTGGAAACCTTTCTACGTGTTGCTTCACTCTTGGCGTGAAAGATTTTATTTTGGTTAAGGTTGGTGCCACGGGCAGTGGTACGGACCGTGTGAAGACACACGACTCGTGTGGCCCAACAATATGACTCACTTTTGGCTAAAAAATATTCTAAGTATGAGATCTTCAATTTCAAACTAAGTTCACTCTCAAACCTTAAATTCAATATTATTTATATTGTTTAAGTCCATCATGGGTCTTTTACATCAAGCCAAGTTCAAAAGAATTCCATTGGCTAAGTTTCTCATAAGTACCGATAGAAGGGTCAATGTTAAAGGGTCATATATATTAGCATAAAAATAACTAGGTAGACCATGACCTATCAAAATAAAGCTCTTTGAATTAGCTTCCAAACGCACTTGGTTTCACCTCATTTAGAGTTCAGATGAAGAAGTTATGCCCATTTTCATAAAGCCCATTTGTGTAGAGTTTTCTGAAAATTGCCTAGGGTGTTGCTATACAGGTGAATTTCACAGTCCGTGAAACTTGGTACGGACCATGAGACCTCCTCATAGACCCCTGACAAGTAATGTGATTTTTTCTTTATTAATGGTCTTTTTGTAATTGTGGCTCTTCCTAAGGGTCTTTTATAATTTCCTATGTTATCTTAAGACTTCCTCAAGACCTAAACCCTAATCCTAAAATTCAAATTCACTCCTCGCATTTGAAAAACACTCTCAAACTCCTCTCAAGAACTCTTGTGGAAATCCAAGCTTGGAGATCAAGGCTAACACAATGCTTCTTCAAATTTGTCTTGGGATTTCTTCATTAGGTCTAGATATGTTGACTTGATCTTTGATTTCTTTCAACCAAAGAGACCCAAAACTTTTCTTGCACTTTTCTTGAATTTTACTCACTTTACAGTTGGATTTTCAATTATCTTGATTATTAAATTCAATCAATGTATGAGTTGTACGTATTTGATGATTTTAAGTTGATTTATACTATAAAATAATGAATTATATTGGGTTTATGGAATTATCAATATGCATATCCCTTTTTAAGGCTTGTTTATGCATGAGTGATTTATATCATGATATTAAATGTGGATTTAATTATGTTTTCACTTGAATTTCATATTATAAGATTGATTTTAGATTGAATCTCAATTACCCATGCTATTCTCACATCATTCATGGCATATGCATTCATGAACATTGGAAATTATGAAGTGGGTTAAGCCCAATTATGTATTACGATATGATTTTGATAAGATACTGAATATGACAAGAATGTGATCACGTACAACAACAACAACAACAACAACATTACCCCAATGCCTCAAAGGCTCTCGTCTATTGTGAGGTAAGGGGGGGGATCGAATGTACGTAGCCTGACCCCTATGTTTAAATACATAGCATGGCTGTTTCTAGATGATCCATGATAAGCATCAAATATTGCATTGACTAACTGCTACTTCACAATTGAAAGAAGCGCAGACAATTTAAAAATTCATTTTGCTTTATTCATCATACCCCAAAGCCAAAAAATAGTGAATCTTTGGCTTCATCCGAGATTGATGGAACAATGTGATCACATACATGTCTATGATTATGGCTCTTGGAGCATTTTGGGTGCTTGTACCATCTTATGTATATGAATAGACTATTCCTACGCATGAGTATTATGACTATAAATTATGATTTTGACATTTGAGCCTAAATATGAATCATTATGAATGACGTTTGGCTTTTAAGCCTAAGAATGCATTGAAATAGTTTTGGAAATGACTATTGTCTCTTTTGAAAGCTTATGTATACATATAAGGATGACGACTTAGCACTGATAGATTGGGGGTGTTAGGGCTATCCCCAAGGGCCCTTTTCCTTTTCTTGAACTAAGTGCCAGCATCGGAATGGTAGTCATCATCGAAATGCCTAGGTCGTAAGGGATGGCTATTCATTTATGATATGATATGATATGTTTTGATAAGAAAATTCTTCTGAAATGATCGGGTCGTAAGGAAGGTGCCCACCATATACGAAATGACCGAGTGATAAGGTGTGGTATAGATTACCATTGGCAAGTAATCTTCTCTCTCGATGGGAGGTTAACATCAGATAAAATTATGTAATAGTTGGCATGAGTTTGAGATGTAGCCTATGGTTACATCTTCAGTGTATATGAGCATCATTTGCATTCCATGCATCATGAATTTTATAGCATTTTGTTATATTACAGTCTTTGCTATATGATCTCTTCTATATTATGTGTCCTTGTCATGTAACATTGAAGTACCGGTTTGATAAGTTACATGCATTGCATCTCTCATACTTAGTACAATATTACTTTTGCCTACATAATCTCACCATGTAAGGACCAGAGATTACTTTCATCCTCCGTTTGACGCTAGATCAAAATTGACACATTTGTTGTGGTGAGTCGTATCTTCCAAGGACGAGCTACCATTCCTCTACATATATTGCTTTCATTTGTGTTATTTACCTTAAGGGTGAGCCCGAGACATGTCTTGGCCCCCGTCCTATCTTATGACTAGAGGCATTGTTAGACATCTTGTAGATTCTCGTTGGATCTATATGTTATATGTTATATTACAACCTTATGATTATGGTTATCTATCAGATATGTCTATTATGGATTGATTATGGGAATTATGATATATACATATATGTTTTCTTGATGTGAAAATGTGAAAGATCCTAAGTCCTGAAATGCCCCCATAGAGTGAGTCATACTTACCCGCCCCTTAGTCTATATGTGCTACGTGTTATGTGAATCCATGTTAATTCCTTTCCCTATGATATCCCCATAGCGTGAGTCCTACTTACCTGCCCCTTACTCTTTATGTGCAACGTGTTATGTGAATCCATGTTAATTCCTTTCCCTATGATATCCCCATAGCGTAAGTCTTACTTTCCTATCCCTAATAACTATGTGTTTAGTATTTGAATACGCTTTCGAATCGATGATATGAATTTGGATACTTCAAGGCTTGTTTGGGGACTCTCAAGTTCCCATTCGACATGTCACTCCTAGACCCTAGGTCTGGGTAGTGACACTATCTAACTTTGATGTAATTACGGGCATAGATTGGTTAGCGTCATGTTATGCTTTTGTTGATTGTTATGCTAAACTTGTAAATTTTAATTTCCCTGGAGAAGTATCTTTACTATGTAAAGGCATTAACCCTCTGACACAGGGAAAGATAATATCTTATATAAAGGCACGCTGAATCATTAATCATGGGTTCTTTGGTTTTATTGCTATTGTCCATGATGCTCGAGGGGAGGATATTACTATCGATAACATTTGAGTTGTGCAAGAATTTGTTGATGTGTTTTCAGAAGACTTACCCGGGCTACCTCCAATAAGAGAAATTGAGTTCAACATTGATTTAGTGTCAGGCGCTCAACCTATCTCTATCCCACCAAATCACATGGATCTAGCTTGGATGAGAGAATTGAAGGTCTAACTCCAAAAGCTACTTGATAAAGGGTTCATCAGGACAAGAGTATTGCCTTGGGGTGCTCTAGTGTTATTTGTGAAAATGAAAGATGGCACGATGAGAATGTGTATTAACTACAAGTAGTTGAATAAGGCAAAAATCAAGAATAAACATCCATTACCTCGTATTGATGATCTATTTGATCAGTTGCATGGTGCTATTCTATTTTCCAAAATTGATTTGAGATCAGGTTATCATCAATTGAGAATAAAGATTGAAGATATCTCAAACACAACCTTTCGAACCAGGTATAGGCACTTTCAATTTTTGGTGATGTCTTTTTAATTGACTAATGCACGTGCAACATTTATAGACCTCATGAATGGGGTATTCAAGCCATACTTAGACCATGTTATTATTGTATTAATTGATGATATTTTAGTCTATTCTCGAGATGAGGCTGAGTATGAACATAATTTGACCATTGTATTGTAGATACTTAGGGAACGAAAGCTTTATGCTAAGTTCTTAAAATGTGAGTTTTGGGTGAAAAAGTTTTTTTTAGGAGACATGGTGTCATTAGATAGGATTCAAGTCAATCCAAGAAAGGTAGAAGCTGTTCGAGATCAACCTCGACCTTATACTCCTATAAAGATACGCAGTTTCTTAGGGCTAGCTGGATACTACAAATAATTTGTGAGGGTTTCCCAAGGATAGTCACTCTATTGACACGTTTAACTCAGAAAGGTGTGATTTATCAGTGGTTAGATGAACGTGAAGAGAGTTTCCAGAAATTAAAGATTGCATTGACTACAACTCCTATTTTGACCTTACCCACGGTAGAGGTGGTTTCACCATTTACTGTGTTGCATCTAAAGTCATATTGAGTTTTGTCTTAATATAAAATGGTAAAATGGTGGCATATACTTCTTGACATCTAAAGATTTATGAAATGAACTATTCAACACATGACTTAAAGTTGGCCGCAGTTATATTTGCACTCAAAATCTAGTTGCACTATCTTTATGGTGAGCCTTGTGAAATCTATACTGATCATAGTAGTTTGCAATACATATTCAAACAAGAAGATCTGAATTTGAGGCAGTGACAATGTTTGAAGCTACTTAAAGACTATGAACTTACTATTATGTATCATCTCGGAAGGGAGAATAAGGTGGCAAATGCTTTGAGTAGAAAGTCTATAGGCAGCTTGGCCCGGATTGCTGTTGAAAAGTGACTCATGGCTAGGGATATTCACTCTTTAGTTGATTAGGGAGTTTAAATTGATCATACATTACCTACAAGGTTTCCTGCAGGTATGGTAGTCACGACCCAACTAGGGCCTGAACATGAAAACATGGCGATTAAGAAGTCCAAAGACAACCCAAACAAGCCTCTTGATTATAACATGCATACATCCTTGGTTGCAAAAGCAAAATTAAGCAATAATAAAAGTCAATTAATAAAAAGGGAAAACAGGACTAAGGGAGGCCTTTGATAATCATAAAAGCATAAAAAGAGTCAAGCTCATATCATGTACAAAACATAGTATCCAACAACACCTCTAACTTAGAATGGAGCAGGGGCCAAGACACTTTACGGGATCACCCTCATGATGACAAGTGTTCAACATAAGGAAGTCTCAACATAGCAAGAGTATCTTAGATATTTTCCTTGGTGGCACATAGTTTAGAGACTAAAGACTTATATAAGGGCCCTTGAGTCGAGCCACCATTTTAAGCCTCAATCGGTGCTAAGTTAAATCCCATGGAATACTTTAAATAATCATAATTTAATAATAATATGATTAACTTGTAAGAGACATGATAATATGACATGAGTAGTTCTTAAACATGCTTGGTCTCTACTAGTGAGCCTAAATTGAATATGAGAGTAGATAATAATCATAAATGATCCCTTGTTTTAACATGAATGGCTCACAAGAGGTAAAAATCTTGAAATAGGGCTCAATATAATACTTGTAAAATTATAGATACTTTTCATGAATTCAATACATGCTTGAAAGCCCTTAATCATCATAAAGTAACTTGAGTTGTAAATCATGTAATAGTTCATCAACAACTTGAGAATTCTTGTCATGTAATTTTATCAAACACATAGTGAGTTCATGATATTTGTTCAAAATCATACAATTCAAGAGTGAAATAAGATGAGTAAACTCAATGTAAATCAACCCACCAATATAATAGTAAAATCCTCATTTAGGGTATCTTAAAATTCATCTCATAATTCACAATAGTTCATAGTTTCATAGCTCAAATCGTGCATACTCTCAATAGACAAGACCAATTTATGAAATAAGCTTGAAATAGATATTCATGCATAATCATTCAATACTTGATAAAATCCCCAATATAATTCATGTTCAAAATTCATAATAGGAGATATTCATAGGTAATGCAACTTGAAATCATGCAATTTCCATCAAAAGAGAAGGTTGGGCTCCATGGGTGAAAGGACCCATGATGAAGTCCCCCATACCTTAAACCTTGAATCCCTTGAGATGAACTTGAAGGAGATTTGAAACTTCAGATGGGTTCTAGAGTTCCAAAATTGAGCTTGAAATCCTTGAATTTGAGTGAGAGATTTTATTTAGTCATGGAGAGATTTTAAGAGGGTTTTTTGAGTTATAGAGTTGAAAAAGGCTATGTATGGAAGATTACACATTTAAATGGGCATAGGGGCTATTACCCTGATACCCTTAGACGAAATAAGAAAACTAAGAAAAATATTACATTGGTCCACACCCCAAGTATGACATGGACCAGATGCGGACCACTAAATACACTAGTCCGTACCCCAGGTGTGTCGCTGCTTAGGCACGGAGAGAAACTAGAAATCAAACAATTAGTGAAAATTATTTTTTATAACAGGTCTTCTAAAATCTGCGTCATACCACGTCCCACTTAATTTTGCCCCTGATGGAGAATGTGAAGTTGGATTTTTGAAATCATGCACGAATTTTGAGATATATAGAAATTACGATTATTGGACATTTCAAAGATATGAGGGGTGTTTCATCTCCAATTGTCAAAGAAACATTGATAAGACAAGTAATTATAAATAGTTTAGCTCGACATGAATGCAACAAATGCACTTAAAACTCATTTTCAAAAAGTCTCAACATGAATGTCCAAGATCACCATAAATTTGTTACCATAAACATGAATGCATACGTAATGACATGAGGGTTGAAGCTTAAGACTTGAAATCATAGATGTGAATTAAGTTATTACCTTCGGCTTAAGCAGAGTGGAAGAGATATGGGTATCGCTTTTCCATGTCCTCCTAGGCTTCCCATGTGGCACTTTCAACTTGTTGATTCCTCCAAAGGACCTTGATAGATGCTTCATCTTTGTTTCTTAACCTCTTCACTTGTCTATCAAATATATCTATCGGGACCTCCTTATAGGTCAAATTATCTTCCACAACACCCACAACCTCTAAGGGCACTATAGTACTAGGGTCACATACACACTTCCTCAACATAGACATATGGAAGACCGAATGAACCATATTCATCTCTATAGGTAACTCCAATTCATATGCAACCTTACTGACCCTCTCAAATTGTTTAAGGTCACACAAACCTTGGGCTTAATTTCCCTGTCTTGCCACATCGGACCACACCCTTCATTGGTGAGACCTTCAAGTAAACCTAATCATCAACATTGAACTCAAGATCTCTTCTCTTCACATAGGAGTAGGACTATAGTCTACTTTAGGCCATCTTTACAAGGCTTCCATAACCAAATTCAGGCCTAACAAAGTCATATCTCTCGTATCAAACCACCCAATTGGGTATCTACAATGCCTATTATATACATCTTCAAAGGAAGCCATACCAATGCTAGAATGGTAGCTATTGTTGTTAGCAAACTCAATAAGTCGAAGATTCACATCCCTACTACCCTTAAACTCCAAAACACAAGCTCTAAGCATATCCACAAGAGTTTGGATAGTTCTCTCAGGTTGGCCATCCGTTTGAGGATAAAAGCCCGTGCTAAGCCTAACCTTGGTACTAAGACCCTATTGGAAGGATCTCCAAAAATGAGAAGTGAATTGAGTATCACGATATGAAATAATAGACAAGGGTACCCCATGAAATCTAACCAACTCATGAATATACAACTTGGCATAATCTTCGGCACCATAGGTGGTTTTGACCTGTAGAAAGTAAGCCAACTTTGTTATCCTATCAACAATAGCCCGAATAGAATCAAAGTGTCTACTAGTCTTAGCAAAACCCAAGCAAAAAATCCATGTTCACTTCTTCCCACTTCCAAGTGGGAATCTCTATGTCTTGGGCTAGGCCATCCGGCCTTTGATGTTCAGCTTTCACTTGTTGGCAATTGTGACAACTAGCTATAAACTTTACCATATCTCTCTTCATACCACCCGACCAATACACTTACCTCAAGTCTCTATACATCTTTGTGGAACAAGGGTGAATAGAATAATATGAATTATGGGCCTCCTTCAAAATCAACTCTTTTAAGTCATCAACATTAGGCACACATAACCTACCTTGGTACCTAAGGGCAACATCTCCCCCTTGGGAGAAAACCTCCACCTTTCCTTCCATCACCAAGGCCTTCAACTCTAGCAATGCGGGGTCAAAGTCTTTCTTTGACTTGACTTCCTTAATCAAAGAAGATTTAGAACCATCAACAACCACCATACCACTATTTTTATATTCATTTAATATAACTCCCAACCTAGCCAACCAGTGAACTTCTCTAGCCACCTCCTTGTTACCAACAACAATATGAGCTAGGCTACCCATGGACACTCTACTTAGAGCATTGGCTATAATATTAGCTTTGCCGGGATGATAATGCACACTTATGTTACAATCTATAAGGAGATCTAACCACCTTCTTTGTCTCAAGTTAAGATCTTTTTGTGTGAACATATATTGGAGACGCTTGTTGTCGGTAAACACATCAACATGAACTCCATGCAAATACTGATGCCAAATTTTCAAAGCCAACACCATAATCGCCAATTCAAGATCATGGGTGGGATAATTTCACTCGTGCACCTTAAGTTGCCTCGAGACATATGCTATCACCTTGCTAGTTGCATCAAAATACACCCCAAATAAATTTTTGAGGCATCACAATAAATGACAAACCCTTCTAACCCTTCTGGTAGAGCCAAGATAGGACCGGAGATAAGCTTGTCTTTCAAAGTTTGAAAACTCTTTTGACATTCATCGATCCAAATAAATTTTGCCTTCTTTTGGGTCAACTTTGTCATAAGGGAAGCAATAGAAGAGAAACCATTCACAAACCTCCAGTAGTAACCCACCAAATCGGAGAAATGCCTAATATCCATGAAAGTTAAGGGTATAGGCCAATTTCTCGTCACGTCTATCTTCTTAGGGTTCATTTTAATACCATTGCCTGACACCACATGCATTAGAAAAGTAACCTCTTTCAACCAAAATTCACATTTTTCATATTTAGCGAACAACCTCTTATCCCTCAAGATTTATAACACTACTCTCAAATGATTCACATGCTCTTCCTCATTCTGAGAATAAATCAATATATTATCAATAAAGACCACCATAAACATATCAAGGTAGGATTTAAAGACCCTATTCATGAGATCCATAAATATAGCTAGCGCATTAGTCAACCCAAAAGACATAACGACAAATTTAAAATGCCTATACCTAGTCCAAAAATCCATCTTGGGAATATCACACTCCCTCACTCTCAATTGGTGGTATCGGCCAGAAGAAGATCAATCTTAGAAAAGTGATTAGCCCCATGTAGTTGATCAAAAAAGGTCACCAATCCTTTGT
Organism: Solanum sejunctum; assembly: GCA_025642045.1. Lineage (NCBI taxonomy): Eukaryota > Viridiplantae > Streptophyta > Magnoliopsida > Solanales > Solanaceae > Solanum > Solanum sejunctum. The sequence goes on from JAOTQJ010094429.1 coordinate 10,502, forward strand.
AAAGGATACTTGTTCTTTATAGTAACCCTGTTAAGTTGTCGATAATCAATGCACATTCTAAAGGAACCATTCTTTTTCTTTACAAACAACACAGGTGCACCTTGCTAGGCCTTCTTAAACCTTTTCCCAACAAATCCCTCAATTGATCCTTCAACTCTGCTGGGGACATAGGGTAAGAGGGAATGGAAATGGGTTGTGTATTTGGAGGAGGTCTATACCAAAGTCTAATTCACTTTCAGGAGGAACACCGGGAAGCTCATAGGGAAAGATATCAAGAAATTCATTGACCACTGGAACCAACTCAATAGGAAGGACTTTAGACTCAATATCCTTAACCCTTATAAGGTGATAAATGCAACCTCAGAAATCAACCTTTGGGCTTTAAGACAAGAAATGAATCTACCCTTGACCACCACATTACAACTTTCCCACCTAATGATGGGTTCATTAGGGAATTGGAATCTTACTTTACGGGTTTTACAATCATTGAAAGCATAATATGAATGTAACCAATCCATCCCAACAATAATATCAAAATTCACCATATCAAGTTCAACAAAATCACAAGGCAAGACTTTATGCAACACGGACATAGGACAATCTCTATAGATTCTCTTAGCAATAATGAACTTACCAATGGGGATTAGACACTTCATAAGGTTCACACGATAACTTGGACACTTATAAAGCTTGTTGGCAACAAAAGGACTAAAGAAAGAAAGAGTGTCACCCAAAGATATTAATGCATACATATCATAATCAAAAACCTTTAATATACCAGTAACAACACGAGCACCTCATCCACTCCTTGCCTTACTTGGATAGCATAGAACCTATTTTGTTTTGGAGCACCCCCTTGTTGGCCTCCTTTTTCCCTTTGACTCATATTAGCACCTTGGCCTTGAGGATGACTATCTCTACCCTTTTTTTGAGCATGCCGACAATCAATAACCTTGTGATGCATCTCAGCACAATCATTGCAAGCATTAGAATTTTTCAAATATAGCCTGCCAAGGTTTCTCCCATATTTTTGGCACTTAGGATACATCATCCCACCATAGCCACCTTGGAATGTTGGGTTAGACACCCCATCATTAGCAAATCTTTTGATAGAAGCAATGGAGGACCCTTGGTCTTGGAACTTGTGACCTTGTGGAAACCGACCACCCTTAGAACCTTGGAAACCACCTTCAAATTGAGCCCTCTTGGACTCCCCATTTCTCCTCTTTCTAAGCGTTTCCCCCTCAAGTTGAACCAATTCGGTGTCGAGTCTCGTCTCCATTTTAGCTGTCAATTTTAAGCTAAGAAAGTAGGTGACTAACCTACTAGATTATTAAGTCATAAAATGACCTCAATCA
>JAOTQJ010094440.1:0-11859 GCA_025642045.1 Solanum sejunctum
TAAAGGAATTTGGCTTGGTAAGTGTTTGCGTGCCCCTATCGGGCACTGGTCACGACCCCCGGGGTGGGGTGTGACATAAGACTTATGTTCTTAACAAGGTTTATTTTGTTAGTGATGTAACCAGGCTGTTGCACCTTATTTAAAGCCCGCAAGAGTGAGTTCTTATATAATATCGTAATTGTGTTCTTAGTACGAACTTGTGGGCTGGTGGTTGAGAATTGTTGCTCCACGACCTCCATCTATTTTGGAACTATTTTTGGACTGTTTTAAGGCTGATTGTATGTGAAAGTATGTTATATGCAGTTCGATTGAAGTTAAAATAGATTTGGGATTATTGATATTGAAATGTAGCGAGACGACGTAACGTTATGCTGCCTACTTGTATGTTTTGTATGTTGTGTGGAATTGTTATGTGTGTGCTATTGTAAGACTGTTATGAAACTAAAATAAGCTGCACATGATATGTATATGAGAATGTGTATTAGAAAGTACGATTAGAGGCGGAAAGGTTGAAAGGATACGCTTGGATTTATAATTATACGTTTGTTGCCCGCGTGTTATTTTTTATGAGATTGGGCTGCCAAAAAGTAATTTTTTACTGCTAATACTAGTCTTATTGCCTAATATATTGTAGATAAATATTTGGCAAAAAAAGCAGTCACTTCGAGATAATAATGAGGTCATACAATGAGGTATATAAGACTATTTAATTTCATATTATTTGGCATGAAACATAGATCCCTTCTTGGCACATAAAGACACTTACCAACTCTGACACAACTATTGACTATGTCTCCACTCTTTCACATGTTCATATGCTCCCATACATAGTCACCTTCAAATCTACATACATACTTGGATACCAAGACACATGAGTTCTTGTTTCTAAATAAAGTTCATGAGTTGTTTCATTTCATATGCATTTCATTACTTGTGTAACGTACTCTTTTCATTGTCATATTGTCTTGTATGATTATTTACATGTCACGTGCTATAACTACAGTCCTACAACTCCAATATTATGACCACCAAAAGAATCATCTCAAAGATAATTGAAAGGTAAAATATATTGCTTATTGATGGGTGGTAACCCGAGAGGTGGAAGAATCACCTAGCCAGGGTTGATCCTATCACGGGGGTAGCCCAAGGGGTTAAAGGAAAAGCCTAGCCAGGGCTGATCCTGATATAGATTTACCACTGATCAGCTGATTATTTGTATTACATATTGTGCATAGATTATACAGCAAAGGTAAAATAATAAAAAGAAAATAAAGTACATGATCCCACAATATAAATAAAGGTGGTCTCTTATCCTATACCAGTGCATAGTTTCATTTGAATTGTTACTTCATATATAGTATTTCCTGCCTTATATATTCAGTACATTATCTCGTATTGACGTCCCTTATGAAGGACCTGCATTTCATGCTGCTGGTACAGGTGCTAGTAGATCTCTCCAGTAGGAGTACAGGGTATCCAGCTGCTGTTACCAAGCTCCAGGTTGCTTTGGAGCTTTGTGTGTCTAGATCTTACATTTTTGTATTGTATAGTTAGTTGAGGTGGGGCCTGCCCCGACCCTTATCAGATATTTTTCCTTATCTAGAGGCTTTGTAGACTATGTAAATTAAAGTGTGGTCATGTCTCGTACTTTATACAACATAGCCCTAACGGCCTAGCCATATACATTTCCTTTTGGCTTGTTATTACTGCTTACTTTCTTAAAGGCATGTTGAATGAAGAAATTCCTTATGATATGTATAGAAAGAGCATGGATACAGGTTGATTCTCCCGAGCCTTATCGGCAACGGGTGCCAGTCCACCTTAACGGGACTTGGGGCGTGATATATTACCTCTAAACCTATCAATATATAAGCATATTACTGTGACATGAATATAAATTTATTCCTTATAAATACTATGTGTTTTAATGTTATTGTTGAATTGAAATTAGTATTGGATTGTAGAACTTTATATTTCATGTGTTGGTTTGTTTCAGTCTTAAATATTAATTGGTAGAAGAAAAATATAACTTTTTTTCTATATTTTTTGGAGTTTTTTTTGTTTTTGACTATTTTTTGGACAATTTTTAAAACCTCCTTTATTTGACTTTTTATTTGTTTTTGGTTTGGACGCTTCTTTTAAAACAAAAGAAACAAGTAAGTTTTTGGGACTTCTTGGGTTCTTTTCTCTGGACCATTTCGCCTTTTAATTATTTTTGTTAGATTATTATGTGAATTTTAGAACTATTTTCTTTTGTACTGAAGCGTATTTTAGTTGGAATTTTTTTTTTGTGTGTAGTAATTTAATCATAATAAGAAAATTCTTTTCTATTAATTTTTATTATGTTTTTATAGTTAATATTATTTAAATAACATAAAATAATTTTTAAAATGGTGAAAAGATGATTTTGTCTAAAAAGGAATCTTTTAATGATGCGTAAAAAGTTCAAATAATATTTTTAATGGCCTTGACACTTTTTTTGTTAGTAGAAAATATATAGGGTTTTTTCTAAATTTTTTGGAGTTATTATTATTATTATTTGACTATTTTTTGGACAGTTTTTAAACCTTCTTTAATAAAAAAAATGTTTTTGTTTTGGACGTTTTTTTGAAGTGAAAATATCATATATATAGTCACTTAGTGAAACATAATAGGCTAAAATAGCTATAGTTTATAAAATGACATTTTATAACTAATGTCATGATACTTGCTCTGTATAAAACGTGTATGTATTGAGACCTTATACAAAAAAGTTTAGCTAACATTTAATGTTGATTGGCTAAAAAGTTTAGCTAACATTTAATGTTGATTGGCTAATGTTTAGCTGCAATACAAGGAAACGTTTCCTTTAATAATGCAAGTTCCTTGTAATCCATTTCTCTTACCTTATTATGTATTTAAAAATAAATAAATAAAACGTCATAGAGGTTTGGTATTGCGCTTGTTCGAAAATAACATTGCAAGATTTTATCGTCGTCGTTATACGAACTCTGATGAGATAAAAGAGCGATTTTGTTTTTATACGTTTGGTCCTGTGAGTTGACGATATTATACAAAGTATTTACCTTATGTAACATTACAGATTTCATTTTTTGAAGTTTTTTGCAGTTCTTTTGTTATTTTGTTTCTATTTGTTAGGAAATCTTTGTTTTTAGTTTTTTTGTTCATCTGTACATTAGGAACGTGAACAGTTTATAGTATTTGCTGAACGAATATGTATATAGTAAAAGTTTGATTTTTATTCTGTATAAGCAACAATTTTTTTTTGTTTTGAACTGATTAATTTTGTTTTTTGTATACACAGTTTATGAATATGTATGTATATATTTTTTTTATCTTGTTCAGAATGTATAATCGTCGTAAAGTTATACATTGTAATTTTTTGATGCAGTGTATTTATTTTCTTGAAGCAAGTCATTCGTTTTGTGTTTAGTTATTTGTATAAATTTGCTAGTTAGATATGTATCTAAATTTGCTATTTAGATATGAAAGGTTTAAATGTAGCGTATATAGTTGCCTGCTGCGATGTTTTTTATGGTGTTTGCTGAACGAATGTGCATATAAAGAAAGTTTGATTTTTATTCTGTATAAGCAAGTAAAAATTTTTTTTATTTCAGCTGATTAATTTTGTTTTCTGTATACACAGTGTATGCATATGTATTTATGTATGTTTTTATCTTGTTCGGAATGTATAACCGTCGTAAAGTTATACATTGTAAGTTTTGCAAATGCAGTGTATATATTTGCCTGCTGTGATGTTGTATTGCGTAAATGACATTCGTTGTGTGTTGTATAAATTGTATATTGTAGTGTGATTTGTATCTGTATGTATAAAGAGTTAACGTATGGAAATGTGTTTTGTATAGTCATGGCTTCAATAGTTGTTATGGTGATGCTTTCCAGACGGTGGGATGAAGAAAATCATTACGTTGATTATATCTTAGAGGGTGTTGTTTTTAATGAGCATGCAACCTACCTAGAATTGTATACGCTGATTGCAACCCAAATTGGTGTTGATCTTGCAAAGAAAGTGATCAGGATTGAATACAAGGTCAACCATGGAGATAGGTCATTGGTGATACACAATGATATGAGTGTAAGGGTTTATATTATGCTAAAAAAAGCTAGTAATAAATTCAATAAATATCCAATTTATGCAAGCGTTCTTGACAAGGATGTGTGTGGGACTGATGTTGGTGGAAGTTCAATGCTAGGGGCAAATTCTATAGTTGAATTGTATGATTTTGAAAATCATAAGTTGTCTATTGATGAATTAGTAGAGCCTTTGCATGCTTTTGGTCCTGGAGACTTGAATGGAGTCATATCTGATCCTTCACATAAGTATGTGGAAGTAGACCAAGTATACATGACAAGGATACGTTAAAGGCTATTATGGCTCAGTTTGCAATTGCGGAAAGGTTCAAATTCAAGGCAGAGAGGTTGAATGCAATAAGGGATATACATAAAAAATGTTCGTGCTGTCTTTTTTTTTTAAAATATTTTCCCTTTTACTTATATCTGTATAAACAAACTTCTATGGTTTCGTTTGGCAGCTGATTTGCATGTATGAATTGTTTGGATTGAAAATGTACGAATAAATTTATTTTTTTGTATATGAGCGCAATTATACTGTTGTGTGTGAATCTGAAGAATGTGAATGGTTGATGAAAGTTTCTGCAATTAATAAATCTGAGATGTTTCGAATTAGAACATTCAACATGGACCATATATGTCCATTGAACGATCGAGTATACTCCCAGCGGAAAGCAACAAGTAATCTGATTGACGGACTTGTGAGACCTAGATTAGAAAATCACAAGCGAAAGTACCTGGATTCAGACATAAAAAATGATGTCAAAAAGAATCATGGGATTGATATTACATACACAATAGCGTGGAGGGCTAAAGAGATTACCTGCTTATTTATACATGTGAGAAATTGCGTATCTGGGTTCACATGTATGTTTAAAGAAGATAGAAGAAGGTGAGTTCCTTTACGTATTCGTCACTCTACATACTTTCATAAGGGGTTTTGTCCACTGTAGGCCTGTGATTGTTGTTGATGGGAGTCACCTTAGAGGTCCATATAATGTCCAGTTCCTTTCAGCAAGTACCATGGATGGAGCAGGTATGATGTCATGTGTTCATATGTATAATTGTTTTATATATAAATAGTTATGCTATATGCATCTTTCTTAGTTGAACAACAATGATTTATTGTATGTACCGGACACATATTTCCACTAGTTTATGGAGTGGTAGATTTGGAAATGTTGTTTCATAAAAATCTCCGGTCACCAAATATGTTGGTATAAGTTCTGTGTACTTCTTGACCTCGCGGATTACAAACTTATCATGGGCAGCAGACCTGATGGAGTCATATATGTATATGGTGCGGTATTGAAGCATACCACTATGAGAAACCAGTGAAATTTATCCTTCAGATTCACTGGAATGAAGATGTTGTCAGCTGTATGCCACGGCACTGCAGCCTGAGTCCGTTTATGTATGCGCGTACTGTCCGTTCTGAGCTTGCATTGCACACACCATTCTCAAGATCTTGGTATGCTGCCTATATACTGTGTATCAGTGCGTTAAAGTGGAAATCCACGGTGGTGAATCGATATGCATTGCTCGTGGAATACTTTGACTTTTTCCTGAGATAATACAAAAGCACATCTATGCGCTGGAAGGTGTAAAAAGGAAAAACATTAAATTAAGTTATTGTGCAATATGAAAAATATTCTTTTTCTAATGTATATAGTATTATATATTCGATGCATACCGAGTCAGCAATCGCCTCACCAGCGCTGCCAGTTTGTAAAACCAGTTTTTGTCCGATATGATTACAACACCAAGCCCAATCGGCACAGGCAAAGCAGTCTTGTACTTTTTGTAGTGTTCTCCACTGTCTTTCCTGTCATTTCAATATTTAATGAGAAGATTTTCGAAATAAGTAATACTATTTTAAACAATAATAGACATGAACAATAATCAACGATTACCTGTTTCTTTGTTTAGCTAGAAGGTCAATTGACAACCAATCCCATAGTTGCTTATAGAGAGAAGCATCATGGATGGCGTATTTTGAGATGAAAGGGTGTTTTTGATAAAAAAATTCTGGGCCTCTTTAATGAACTAACTGTCAATGGGAAATTATACTTTGTATATTAGTTAAAATATATAGAAGGTGTGTGCGTGTCTAATTATTAGTATGTGTAATGTTTCAACAATAGGGGTATAATGTGTATGGATTTTGTTTTAGGTATGGTGAAACGTTAAGCGGACCTGGGTGCCTAGTTCTTCTAGCTGGTACTGGCGTCCCAATAATTTCAAGCGGGGGCGTGTTGATGAATGCCAGAGGATGTACAACAATACTCCTTTCGTTGTTTTGGTGCTCTGGATTGAGGCTTGGTAGAAGCTCGTTGGGCAATTCGAATTGACTTTCAGATATTTGATAAATCTGATTTGATTCTGCATTCGTTGGATCCTGGTTCTCATCCAAATAGGAGTCGGCTGTTTTTGCGTGTGATGCCGCATTCTAAAAAAATAAATCTCTATGTGTGAGAATCACGTATGCATTGAACGTGTGTTTTTTTTGTACAAAAATATCTATACATATACCTCCCGACTATTGGGATCTGGTGCATGGCATCTATCTTGGTCATCTAGCTCTAGGATGACGTCCGCTGCATCTGTTTTGGTTGAGCATCGACACCCTGAATAGACAATGAAGTTAGATTTCTATGAGGCGTTATGGAATATATATAGTGTAGGCACGCATAAACCACTTTGTCTTCAACAGCTGCAGGTGCCTCCACTTGGATTCCAACACCCTGATTCTGAAAAAAAATTAATCAAAACACCGTTGTACAGATCTGTGTGTTTAATATAAAATCGTATTGGTATCATTTGCAAAAAAAATAAATATAAAAGATACCTCTGCATCGTCTGAGTCAACGATGTTGAGCGTGTGACATATCGTTGAACTGGAAGGCAGAATTTGCGTGTTCACCTTTGACCCCGGCTTGAAATGTACAATCAGGTAGTATATATTCACAGTTATAAAAACATATAAAATACTGCAGCAACAAAAACAGGCCCCAGATTCCATGAGATAAGACTAATCCAAATAAATGTATAAGTCTCAACCAGGTTGACCATGTACCTGTATAAATACTTTAACACTTTCAAGTGTATAAAGTATATCAAATTCCATTATATACGACTACACCAGAGTCAATGTGTAGACTATACCCAAATACCAGAGTATAAGATTATCACATAGTGTATAAAAAAATTTAAATAAAATCAGCATTCTTATACAGACAAGATAATTGAAATATATTGAATATATTCATAGTCATCAAATGTATAATCAAGAAGAAACCTTATATGACAAGGACATTTATACATTCACAGTTATGAACATGTATAAAAAACACAACAAAAAAGTAGGTCCCACACAACAAAAAAGTAGGTCCCATGTTCCATGGGTATAGGACTAAGCCAACTAACTGTATAATACTCATGCAGATTAACCTTACATGTGTATAATACTTGATCAAATTCAATAGTATAACTATGCCAATGACCATTGTATAAGACTATATTAGAATCTAATGTATAACTATACCAAATACTAGTGTATAAGATTAAACACAGATTCAGTGCATGACACTTCAACAGTTTAATCATAGAATGTATAAAAAAATTAAATAAAACCAAAACTCTTATACATATAATTGAAAAATATGTTGAATATATTCACAACGTATATGACCAGAACATTTATACATTCACAGTTATATAACATGTATATAAAGCACAGCAACAAAACAGATCTCATATTCCATGGGTATAAGACTAAGCCAAATAACTGTATAAGACTCATGCAAATTAACCTTACATGTATATAATACTGCACCAAATTCAATTGTATAACTATGCCAATGACCATTGTATAAGATTACAGTAAAATCTAGTGTATAATTATACCAAATACCAGTGTATAAGATTAAAACACATATTCAGTGTATAATACTTCAGCATGTTAATCATAGAATGCCCACAAAAAAAAATTTAAATTTAACATTTTTATACATGAACCAGGTAAAATGGAAAATACATTGAATATATTCACAATCATCAAAATGTATAAACTAGTAGAAAAGTATATATGAATGTTTTTTTATATATAAACTCAGGGTATATGTATGTATATAGAAAGGGGGAAATTTTATACGATCTATATGCATATGGTACCTCTATGCTTATGTGTGTGCTTGTTGCTTCATGGGGATCTTGTTCCATGTCATGGGTTGGGTCATGTTCCATGTCTTTGACTGGAACCTTTTTTGTTTTTGCTTCCCACGGCTTTTAGAACCGCCTTGAAGTTCTCCTGAACCATTCAGATCTTTAAGCTCATCCTTTACCTGCGATTGTTTTACGATTACAAAGTCAGTTAGTGATAGAATAAATAAAGTAGGAGTGTGTTATTTTTAGTTTTTTAACTACATATTTTTGGAACGCTTCAAATTCTTCACGCGAAATCATTGGCTCATTTGTCCTGCTGCCTGAAGGCGAGGAGTCTGTGACGTTTGTTTTTTGGTATTCCATTGGTCGCCTTGCGTGTGTCTTTTTTGCTGCGTTTGCATTTTGTTTCGTGTTCTTCTTCTTGGCTGGGATTGTCTTGGCATGAGGTGACCGCGATCCTTGGCACTGCAGTTGTGGCCTTTTGTCCGGTGACTTTTGGACTAATTTTGTTTCAGAACTCCTCAATTTTTTTCCTTGCGGGTGATGCACAATGCAGTGCTTTTTCTTTTCGTTTGTTCTATCTTGGAATGGGAGGCTCTTGAAAATCGTCATCAGAATTGATAGCTTGGCGACAGTCGGCCTCAGGTGTCCGAGTTTGCACTATATTTGGGTCAACATGTTCTGCCGGTAGTTACATACTTGATATCTCTAATTCGGTTAGTGTTATATTCGTTAGGACAACCTGAAAAAATATAGCGGGGATTAGATTGTGTTAATAAATGTAAAATTTAAGATAATTTTATTGTAATAATTGAAAAGTTATACCTTTTTATGAGTGCCTTTAAGCAATGATATTATGAAATTAAATTGAGGTTGGTCATTTTTGGTAACCCAGTTGAGAATTCTAGGAATGTAATCATTAACCTTTACAGCAATTTTATAGTTGATGTAGGAGCAACGCTCATATAGCAAACTTGCATGGCCAGCGGGAACCCGTGAATCCTGTAATACTTTCCAGTCAAGGTGATCTTGGCATGTAAGTTCTTTAGAAGCTCTTCGAATGCCTTATTGGACCATGAATAGTCAACATCTCTACCGAATTCAACTAGATCGAAATGTTTCCTTTCTATTAATGTGGAGGATGGTTCTTCAAATATAATGAAGTTATGTATAAAAAATAGTGTAGCAAACTTCAGAGCATCATCGTCATTGTCGCTCCATACCTTATTCACACAACAGGCAACTAGATGTTGCTTGTTGATAGATCTATTTGTATCTCCAAAGTACTAGCGCATTAGTCTGCTTGGCTCCTCGGTGTTGAACATAAAATTCGCCGACTTGTCACAACACTTCGGTCTAGAAATAAGGGCAAACTCTCTAATAGTGAATCGTAGTGTTGAACCATTTACATGGATAACAAACACATCACTTGAACTACCTTGCACCTCAAGCATCATGAGAGCCCTGAAGATCTGAGCCTGAACATCGCATTGATTCAAGTCTAATAGATGTGAGAAGCACAAGGTTTCATGAAACCTCCACATCTGGCTTTCAGTCAATATCTTTTGCAAAACATTCATTACATTTACATTTGTATAACACTGCATGTGCTAATATACACTGGGGGTTCCATTCAGAAAATATTGAACTCCCTGTTGTTAGAAAAAGAATTACATATTATTCACATTGGTGTGCCATATATATATATATATATATATATATATATATTTGTATATCCTCTTGTCTTTCACCTAAATGTAATGTATAAGTTATAAAACACACTAAAAAAAAAGCACACTAAAATTGCACAATTTCAATGTGTGTGGGGAATGTGACATATTTTAGACAGCAGAGATTCATTTTGTAAAAAAAATATCATCCCTGCATAAAACTTTAATAAAAAATGGACTACAAAACTTATGCATAAATAATGGACTTATATTGTATAAGATCCTAAATTGCATAGCTCAAAAGGACTAAAGTGTATATGTGTGTGTTGTATAATTATCCATTTTAAAACATAACTTGTATTATCTATAAATAACTACAGACAATAGTGGTTCCCTTCAGAAAAAAATACTGTTCTCTTCAGACAGGTGTGCCATATATACATTTGTATGTTAACTTGTCTTTCAACTAAATTGTAATTGTATAATTTATTTAACACACTAGAGACAACATGGTATTCATTGTAAAAATCATTCCTGCATAACTTTAATAAAAATGGAATACAAATCTTGTGCATAAATGATGAATTTTATAATGTATAAAGCCTAAATTGTATAACTCAATGAACTTAAATTGTATATGTGTGTGTTGTATAAATATTCAACCTAAAACATAATATCTGTTGTATAATAAACTGGCAATTATTACAAACTTTAAAAAACTCAATTAGTTAAAATTGTATATGTCTGAGATATTTGTATATAATTGTTGGAGTCACACTGTATATTATTATTATTGAAAACTTGTGCATAAAGTGTGTATATAACACATTGTGTATAATATTAATATTTTACTTTTGTATGTAAAAAAGGTTATGCATATATAATTTACACATAACTATTTGCGAATTTGATGTGGTGATGTGAAAATCACTTTTAACAAAAGAAAAGAAAATCTAATTTTCTTCTTGGATCTCGTCTGGGTCGCCATCATCAGACTCATCGCCATTGTTTTTTTATTCACCGCTACTAGAAGCAATCTCCCCTACTTTCCTCTTACCTTTTGAGCTTGTTGTCTAAGGGATATTGTCGTTCCGTTGCTTGGACTAACTTCTCCGCTAGCCCTAGCTCTTACAATGGACCCTGCAATAGCCTCAACCTCTTGAGTTATACCCAATGAGAAAGATGGCAAATCATCCATAATCTTATCATGCAAAGTTTATACCTCTAGTTACCTTTTTGGATGATGATTCTTCGATCATAATGCATGGTTATTTTCTGAAAATAATGACTGTCAACAAATAGGGCAAACGAGTGTATAAGAAAAGAAAAAATTAAAATTTTCAAACTAAAATTAAAAATCATCAAAATTTAAAAGCTGGAATTGAAGCTACAAGATTTTTGAGTGGTATTAGAAAAAATAATTTGAAATCAGTACCTATGTATATGGTGATCTGATGAGAAATTGAAGGAGAATAAATTAGGGATATCTTAAATGGAAAGAAATTGGGAGTTTTGTATAGAATAGAGAGAGAAATTGAGTGTGGAAGATGAAAGGGCTTATACAAAGAGTTTGTGAGACCCGCGAGATTTTATAGCTACCTTTTCCAAATGTTGATTTTCTTTTGCAATTTTTAAAAATGATAGCTACGTTGTATTGTCTTGTAGTAAATGTCTGCTATATTGTGATATTTTCTCTTTTTTAAATAAAAAAAATATTAAACTTTTTACCTATGTTTTTAAAACCTTTGTGGTGGACTTCTTGGGTTCTTTTCTAGGACCATTTGCCCTTATTTTTAATTTTTTTAATTATTATTTAATTTTTTTTACTATTATCTTTCTGAATCAAATTTACTTTAATTGAAAAAGAATTTTTTGAGTAGGAATTTGATCATAATAAGAAAATATTCTCCATTTAATTTTTATTAGGTTTATT
>JAOTQJ010094461.1:0-11857 GCA_025642045.1 Solanum sejunctum
TGAAAAAAAATTGATTTAAGAAAATCATATAAATAACATTAATTATGAGATAAAGGTATGAAAGTAAAAAAAAAATTAATAGCATTGATGATAAAAAAAATTAAATATGATTATTTTTTCTCTTAAAAAAATATAAAATAAAAAAATAATAGAATTTCTTTTCTTAGTGTGTATGTGTATATTAAATAAAATAACTTTAATTAAAGACAAAAAATTTATCAAAATACAAGAAGTAAGAAATTAGTAGAATTAAAAAGTTGAAAAAAAATAATGTCAGTGGTAAACTTAATTAAAGACAAATTAGAAAAAAATAAAACAATCTTTAAATAAAGATACATAAAAAAATTAAGACAAAATATAAGAATAATAAATTAGTAAAATACTTATTTTTCTCCTAATTTGATATGAATTTTATAAATAGCTTGATTGTTTCTCTAAATAATTTTTCTTACCCTTTGAAACACTAATCGCTTTTCCTATAAATTTCTCAACCAAAATGATATTTGTTTCTTTCATCAGATACCTCCTTATGGCTGGACTCAACATTTGTTAAAAAAAAACTTAGTTTGAAGAGAATTGTTTTACATAATTTTTCTCTTTAAGTTAATATCTTCCGAAGGATTATGAGTAACTTTTTGTTTCTCTTATCTTAAGAAAATCACAAGTCTGGAAATTAGTTGGACATCTCAATTGCAGAATTCGACACCCGTATATTTATCATCATCATTAAAAGAAAATGCTAAGTTATAGAGTCCATTGTTGTTGGTTACACATACTTATATATTTTTATTTTATAGTCTAAATGAATATAAATTGTTAAGAAAAGTAAAAAAAAATTTATCTTTTCATTTTTCATTTACTTAAGTGTGTATTAATATGAGGAAAGATTTAAAGGAACTGATTAATTAGGTAATGCATTTAAATATAACGAGTTTTTGTTGAAAATATAAATAAAAAATAGAAAATAAAGGTAATGTCAAAAAAGAGAGATAAAAGATAAATAGAAATGTCGGTCATAGATAGGTGCCACATCAGATTGTCTATATCCAATTATATAGAGAGAGATTTGAATTGAAGTAAGTAAGTATTTTTTTGACTAATTTATTTATTTATTTTTTAGAAAAAATAATTATATTCTATTATGTAAATGAAAAATTTAAAAAATTATATTTTATTGAAAATTTTAGTAAAGTATTTTAGCTTTTTAAATGATAATCTTTTATAATTAAAATATAATAGAAAAAAAATGTACGAAGAAGGTTAGGTTGAAGGTTTGGGGGGAGGGAGGAGGATAGACGAAGTTACAATTTTAAATAAATCTAAGTGACAAGCTATTGAAATAATAGTTTACAATGTAGAGTTGGTTAAAAAAAAAATTAGTAAAACACTTATTTTCTCCTAATTTAATATGAATCTCATAAATAGATTGATTCTTTCTCTAAATAATTCTTCTCATCCAAAATGAATTTTTCTTTCGACATATCTATCGTTATAGGAGGAATCAAAATTTTTTCAATATAATAGTTTCTCTATTTATACATATTTGATTATAAGAGGTTGAGTGTGGAATGCGGTAGCGGTGGAGTGGAATATAGGGAGAGACAAGATATATTTCATTGAGAAACTATATGATAGTTGAACTTTCTAAAGCATAATATCTTTCAATATATTCGATAACATATCACAATATAAAATACTTATAAATAATTTTTTAATATTATCTGGCATCACGCGGGTATGTATACTAGTTTAAGTAAATGTGAGCGAAAGAAAAATTTTATATAAATATACGGTATAAATTCATACATATGCCAATTTGGAACATGTCTAAATGGTTAGAAAATTATTAGGTAATATTTTAAAAAAAAATCCATAGATGTGCGGCTTGAATATGGTGATAAGTTCTCTTTATGATTTTGAGTATAGTAATTAGAACATTAAAATTTTTATAAAGGATATGATAAATTCCATAAAGAGGCGATCAATAATAAGTTAAGATACATGAATTCATAAAGATTTTTATGGTATGGGTAAATGTTAACATATAAGAGGAATTGGATTAATATGATTAGAGTTAAAATTCAACTTTTTCATAGCGAGTCTATGCTCATTGTAGCATGTTTTGTCAAAATATGAACTGGTAAAGTATGACGTGATTGAATTGTATTGAATGTTGAGTATTTGAAACTTATGTATGATTTGGATTGTAAAGTCAATTGCTTTTAATTATTAAAGGATCTAAGGAAAGATGTTGTTTAAAAATTTTTGTTTAGAGTATGAAAAAAAAATTATGAGTTAGGGTTAACCTGATTATTTTTCTGAGATAATTCCTTTAAATGCATTGAAAGTTCTAGCTATTTGCTTTCTAACATCTGATCATACTACTTATCAGATTCAGCAAACAGAGACGACTAAATTTGCAACAAGGTGCAAACCACTTGCCATTTGAGCACATTGTATTGATTATATTAGAGTTTGTAAAAGTAAAAGTATCCATAGAAAAATCTTTTCTTTCTCAGCTTCCAATTACTTCTCCCTGTCTTGAAGTTCTTGAACAAGCTGATCTTTCTTCTCCAATTTATTATTTATCTCTGTAACATGCTTCTTTAGTGAATCTACTGATTCTATATAGTTGTTAATTTCCTTGTTTAAAAGAAGAATTTCATCTTCCTTTTTTAGCATCTCTAATTGAAGCTTTCCAATATGGTCTTTATTTTTTATTTCCACCTCGGAGAGTTTCAATGATAGTTTGGCTGCAAGACATGAAAATTGAGTTTGTTATGTTTAATCAGACATTGGTACTAGACGAAAGTATCTTGTGAGAAGAATTAATCATTTCATTCTCTGATAGTTTTGAATTATCTGATAGAGTGATAATATTCTCCTTCAGCTTGCTAATCTCCATCTCCATCTCCATCTTCTTCAAAAGAAGCAATTCTACTTCAGACTCTTATTTTTTAATATAATTTTTTGCTAAAAGAAATTCTTCAGAGTGCTACACCATTACATGTTCTTGCTCTTCCTGAAGTGCAACAATCTTATCCTTCAAGTCATTGTTAGCCAACTATAGATCTTTTTTTTTCTCTGATGTAATACTTTTATATTGATCCTGGAACTTGCTAAACTTTTGTTGAACATGCCGAGTGCAACTTCCCCCCTTCTTTTTCATCATTTCAAAACCAGAGTCAGATAAAACATTAAGCTGAATAATCTTCTCCTCGCAGATGAGACTTTGACTATCTACATCAGTAAACTTCACCATCATTTCATAAACTCATTAAAGTCCTTTTTCTCCTAAAGCGATGTATCTAATCGTTTAGTAAATTCGGTATTTTAAATACAAGATCACTCTCTTCTATCTCCAAATTATTTTTGACAGTTCTCAAGTCCTCCAATTCATCCTCTTTTAATCTTGATTTAAGATGTAATTCTTCCAACTGAGACTTAACATTCTCCACTGCAAGTCCATTAACTGCCACAGTAGCTTCAAACTCCTTGATCATGGCATCTTATAAAAGATAAAATAAGGGGGTAAAGTATTTAGAACTGAAAAAGTTACCAAGAGATAACATTTTCATAAGAATAGAGATATTTAGATCTATGTCAGCAGTAGAACATTTATGAGACAGAATGAAGCATAACAAGAAAACTTTCTCTTCCTAATTAAACAAGGTAAATGCTTTTTAAGAGCTAACACCTCTCTTGGAGAAACTAAGACTCTGAAAATCTTATTGTTAAAAGAATATTAAAGCACTCAGTATGAACTCCAATGGATAGAGAAAGACATCAAATAATAAATGACCTTAATTGAATTGAATGAATTATTTTCAAACACTGTAAATAGTTTCAATTGTAGAGTTGATTGTAAAAATAAAATCTTAATAAGATCTGTGATGGTTTTGCATTATGTGTGAGAGGTGGTTGGTTCAAGTTCATTTCTAATTGTAGCTGATATTGTTAGTTCAGAATTTTATCATGATTATATGAGAAACGCTTTGTCCAAATGGTTATGTTATGATCGAGTGAGTTTTAATTGGGTTTATGAGTTAGTTTGTTGTCACAACCCAAGCCTAGGGCCTAGATGAGACATGATAATGGAAACCCGAAGGGACCCCAAACAAGTCTCTTAGCATATCATTCACACATCCTTAATCGTGAAAGCAAAATAAACAACACAAGGCATATAAATAAGGGAAACAGGACTAAGGGAAGTCTTGATATTCATAAAAATGTAAAAGAGTCAAGTTCATAGCATAAGTACATCAAATATTTAACAACACCTCTAACATGGAATGGAGCGGGGGCCAAGACACTTTCCAGGATCACCCTCATAATAACAAGTGGTCAACATAAAGAAGTCTCAAAATTAGCAAGAATAACAAAGATAGTGTCCTCAGACTTGAGGACCCACCAAAGCTTGCTTCAAAGGATTGTGCTAGCCACGTGGAGGATGATCAAAAGGTGCTTCGATCCCTACATGATAATATCATATAGGCATAGAGTATGTGATAGTATATTTGAATGTACTAAGTATAGAGATGCAATGCAACAAGAACCATAAGCCAAAATATCGAGATGCTTAGTCATATTCAACAAACATAAGCTCAATATACCATGTATAATCAATGTATAGGATGAAACATGCTTAAGAATAATTGTACTTGCATATCTTGTTTAACACCATAAACTAACATGAATGGATCATCCAACTACCTTGTACTAGAGGGTGAGGGATATAACATAGGTCATAACCCCTATATATAATGCGATAATGAATAGCACATCAGGGTAGAAGATAACATAGGTCATAACTCTTACATATAGGTAATGAGCAGTACATAAGGGTAGAGAAATAACATAGCTGATAATCCTTACATGCAAGCATGAGATAATGAATAGTATATGAGGGTAGAAGATAACATAGGTCATAACTCCTACAAGTAGGTAATGGGTAGTACATGAGGGTAGAGAAGTAGCATAGGTCATAACCCCTATATGTAAGCACGAGATAGTGAATAGTACATAAGGGTAGAAGATAACATAGGTCATAACCCCTACATGTAAGCATGAGATAATACAAAACATTGAATCGCACATGAGGGTGAGGCGTACCACATAGTTCATAACCCCTTCATGTGAGTATAAGATGTTGCATAGCATTAAATCCTATATGAGGGTGAGGCATACAACACAATTCATAACCCCTTCACATAAATATAAGATAATAAGTAATATTGATTCATACATGAGGGTGAGGCATTTAACATAGTTCATAATCCCTTCATATAGAAATTGACCTTGTGCTAGAGGGTAAGACACATAACATAGTTCATAACCCTATCTAGTAGGCTTCACAATTCACCAAAGCATAAACTTTAGCATAAGAACTCAATAACTCATTAACAACTGAGATCTATAGAAAATCGTACAATAGGTCATAGGAAAACTTGAGAATTCTTGTTAAGATATTTTATCAAACACATGGTGGGTATATATGGACACATGTTCAAATCATGCAAACTGCAAGAGTATGAAATCATAAAATAGTGAAATTAATGCATATTAAATTCCTATAAATTAGTCCACCAATATCATGGTAAAATCCCATCATGGATAATTTGTAAATTATATTAAAACTTCATAATAGTTCATAGATTTCATAGCTTGAAGCATATCTAGTCTTAATAGATGAAGATTTATTCATAGTATAAGCTCAAAACAGATATTCATGCATAATCAACAATATTTGACAAAACCCCAATATATTTCATACTCATATTTCATAATAATAGATACCCATAAGAAATACAACTTGAAATCATGCAATTTTTATAAAATAGGAAGGTTGGACTCCATGGGTGAAAGGACCCAATGGATGAAACCCACATACCTCAAATATGGGTTTTCTTGATGTAGACTTGAAGGATACTTGAAGCTTGAATGGAGTTATTGAGATCCGAAATTAAGCTTGGGTTTCTTGAATTTGGATGAAATATTTGGTTAAGTATTAGAGAGGGTTTTGAGAGAATCTTGAGTGATATAGAATTGAAAAATGAATAAGTATGAAATATTTCATGTATAAAAGGGCATGGGGCTAAGACCCCAATGCCTTAGGCCAAAACAGAAAAATTAAGGAAGTGCTAACACTGCTCTGCAATAGGTTCGTGTCGCGGAGCCAACGTGAATGCTAACTGTTTTGCGAAAAGTTGGCAAAACTTATTTTTTGCTACAGATCTTCTAAAATCGGGGTTATACCCATTTCTCACTCAATTTTGCCCCCGATCAAGAATACGAAGTTAAATTTTCTATATTATGTACGAATTTTGAGATATATGAAAATTATGATTATAGGCATTTTCGAAGCACATTTTGGGGGCGTTCCAATATCTCCCCCTTGGGAACATTCGTCCCTAAATATCAAAGAAACACGTATAAAAGAAGTAACTAGGAAGATTTTAGCCCGACATGAATGCAACAATTACACTTAAACATCATTTTCAAAAAGATCTCAACATTAATGCCAAAAATCACCATAAACTTGTTACCATAAACGTGAATGCATGCAACATGATATAAGGGTTGAAACTTAGAACTTGAAATCATAGATAGGCTTAATTTATTATCTTAAGCTTGAATAAAATGAAAGAGGTATAGATATCGCTTTTTCAAGTCTGCTCTGATTTCCCAAGTGACGCTTTTGACTTGTTGATTCCTCCAAAGAACCTTGACTGTGCTACATCTTTATTCCTCAACCCTTACATATGTCAATCTAATATCTCCACCAGGACCTCCTCATAGGTCAACTCATCCTCCACAACACCCACAACTTTAAAGAGTTCTATAGTACTTGGGTCACCAACACATCTCCTCAACATTGATACACAAAAGACTAGATGAACCATATCTATTTCCTTAGGCAATTCCAATCCTTAAGTTACTTTACAAATTCTCCTCAACACTCTATAAGTACCCATAAACCTTAGGCTCAATTCCATTTGTTGCCAAACCGAATCACACCCTTCATGGGTGGGACTTTCAAGTGAACCCAATCATCAACATAAGTACACATAGCCTACCTTAGTACCTAAGGACACCATCTCCTCCTTGGGAGAAAGTCTCCACTCTACCATCTTCCACTAAAGCATTAAACTCTAGCAAGGCGGGATCAAGGTCTTGCTTTAACTTGATCTCATCAACTAAATTAACTTGATCTCGCTTTGAAACCATCAAAACCACTACAATACCATTCTTAACTTCATCTAACCTCATTCCCAAACTAGTCAACCGGTTTACTTCTCTAACAACCTTTTTGTTACCCAAGATTCACATTTATCATATTTAACAAACAACCTCTTATCCCTCAAGATTTGCAACATCACCCTCAAATGACTCAGAAGCTCTTCTTCATTCCAGTAACAATCAATATACCATCCATAAGCTACCCCACACATATCAAGGTAGGGTTTAAAGACCCTATTCATAAGATCCATAAACATAGTTGGTGCATTAGTCAAGCAAAAGGACATTACCACAAATTCAAATTATCGAGTAGGACATCAAAAAACTCATTGACTACCGGGGCCGACTTAATAGGAAGGATTTTAGACTCAACATCTCTAACCTTTACAAGATGGTAAATGCAATCCTTAAAGATCAATTTGGGCCTTAAGACAAGGAATGAATCTACCCTTAATTACCACTTTATAACTTTCCCACCTCAAGGACGGGCTCACTAGGGAATGGGGATTTAACTTTATGGGTGCTATAATTAATAGAAGCATGATATGCATGTAACCAATCCACCCTAAGAACAATCTCAAACCCCACTATGCGAAATTCAACAAAATCACAAGACAAGACTTCATGCAAATAGTACAATCCCTATAGACTTTTCTAGCAACAGTAGACTCACCAATGGGGGGTAGACACCTTGAAGGTTCTCATAGCAATTCGGGACACACATGAAGCTTATAAGGAACAAAAGGAACAAATGAAAGAAATAATGGCACCTAGACCTATCAAAGCATGCATATCAAAATAAAAAAAGTTTAACATACCCGTGAAGCACCTTGCTAAGTCTAGTGACCCCTAGAAGTTATGGTTGAGAACGTCAACAATCAGCCTCATAATCCTTAGTAAACCATGGACAAAGTCTTGTCTCATGATCCTTTATGCCATACTCGAAAAATACACTCGAATCGGCCAAACAATCTTTCAGATGGTACTTTCCATACTTGTGGCATGGAGGAGAAGCTTGAACACAAACACCATTGCCTTTCCTTTGAGCATATGGGCACTCAACAATCTTGTGGCCCATCTTGCCACACCAAAAGTATGCACCCGTATTCCTCCAACATGTGCCACTATGATTCCTCCCATATTTTGAGCACCTAGGATGAGTCATTCCACCATTGCCACCGAGCGTAGCATATGGAAGCCTACCTTCATCTTGAGCTCTTCTTCTCCCTTCCTTTGAGGCCATCGGGCAATCTCTCATATTATTCCCAACACTGTCACACTTGAAATAATCTCTAGTTCCTGCCAAACACTTCCCTTGATGTTTCTTGCCACACCCTTGACAAATGGCAAAATGAATCCTTCCATTCTTATGCTTGGGCACCGGTAGTCTAGTAGAAGATGAAGCACCCTTAACTCGAGCTCTCCTAGACTTTCTCTTCCCCCTCTTATCATTTGTATTCTCGGGGACACCCACCTATTAGTTGAGTTGAGTGGTCACCGCTTTGGCCAATAGGCATATAGCATTATGAAGCTCCGCATTTAATAGGCCATCTTGTGCACTACCCTGAATAGCTTGAGATATTTTCTGAAACATAATAGTTAAGAATTAGGAATAAGCTTTAGAGGGCTTAACTCTATCGCACGAGACAGATCATGAAGAAATGAAACATTTCCTAAAATATCTCATAGCCTCCCATTCATAGTTGTGGCACGCTTCAGAACCATGAATAGGACTCTAATCGGCGCGATCTATTGGATTTCGAGGACCATTAATAATCTAGTACTCTAATACCAAGGCTGTCACGACCTAAGCCTAGGGCCTAAATGTGACACAGTGAATGGAAAACTGAAGGGACCCAAATAAGCCTCTTAGCATCTCATTCACACATCCTTGGTCACGAAAGCAAAATAAACAACACAAGACATATAAATAAGGGAAGCGGGACTAAGTAAAGTCTTGATATTCATAAAAATGTAAAAGAGTCAAGTTCATAGTATAGTACGTCAAATATCTAATAATACCTCTAACATGGAATGGAGTGGGGGACAAGACACTTTCCAGGCCCACCCTCATAGTAACAAGTGTTCAACAAAAAAGATGTCTCAAAATTAGCAAGAATAACAAAGATAGTGTCCTCGGACTTGAGAATTCACCAAAACTTGCTTCAAAGGATCGTACTAGCCACATGGAGGATGATCAAAAGGTGCTTCAGTCCCTACATGGTAATATCATGTAAGCACAGAGTATACGTTAGTACATTTGAATGTACTAAGTATGTGGGATACAATACAACAAGAACCATAATTCATAATATTAATATATTTAATCATAATCAATGAACATAAGCTTAATATACCATGTGTAATCAATACGTAGATAAAGTACACACAAGAATAATCATATTTACATATCTTGTTTAACACCATAAAGTAACATGAATGGATCATCCAACTACCTTGTACTAGAGGGTGAGGAATATAACATAGGTCATAACTCCTTATAGTAGGTAAAAGGTAGTACATGAGGGTAGAGAAGTAACAAAGGTCATAACCCCTACATGTAAGCATGAGATAATGAATAGTATATGAGATTAGAAGATAACATAGGTCATAACCCCTACATATAGGTAATGGGTAGTATATGAGGGTAGAGAAGTAACATCGGTCATAACCCCTACATATAACTATGATATAATGAATAGTACATGAGGGTAAAAGATAGCATAGGTCATAACTCCTACATATAGGTAATGGGTAGTATATGAGTGTAGAGAGTAGCATAGGTCATTATCCCTACATGTACGCATGAGATAATGAATAGTATATGAGGGTAGAAGATAGTATAGGTCATAACCCCTACATATAAGCATGAGATAATACAAAGCATTGAATCGTACATGAGGGTAAGGCATACTACATAGTTCATAACCCCTTCATGTGAGTAAAAGATATTGCTTAACATTAAATCCTATATGAGGGTGAGGCATACAACATAATTCATAACCCCTTCACGTAGATATAAGATAGTAAGTAGTATTGATTCGTACATGAGGGTGAGACATTTAACATAGTTCATAACCCCTTCATATAAAAATCACCCTTGTACTAGAAGGTAAGGCACATAACATAGTTCATAACCCCATTTAGTAGGCTTCACAATTCACAAGAGCATAAACCTTAACATAGGAACTCAATAACTCATTAATAGTCGAGACTTGTAGAGAATCACACAATAGGTCATTGGAAAACTTGATAAATCTTGTCAGGACATTTTATCAAATACGTGGTGGGCATATATGGACACATGTTCTAATAATGCTAAATGCAAGAGTATGAATCATAAAATAGTAAAATCAATGCATTTTAAAGTCATGTAAATCAGCTCATCAACATCTTGGTTGTCACGCCTCGGGAGGGTACCCTAGATTTAACTGGCACTCGGAGACTATTACTAGCCCCCAAGTGGACCACTCAATCTCCTTGCTATCATTCAGTCAATTAATCAGCGGAAAAGAAGTGATATAATGAATATAAATGCTATCCTATCAGTGGGCTCATACTATCAACATCAGTCTATCATCAGAAAACAAAATAGATAATGAAAATATCAAATATAAAGAATGAAAGAAAAAGGGAGAAGAACCCTCGACATCAACATCTACATCTACATCTATGTCTATGAAGCCTCTATACTATAGTATGAAGCAATACCATGATAGGCCATAGCTACTAAACATCAAGAAAAAAAGAGACTGTCCAATAATAAAAATAAATATCCTCTAAATGCTGGGGAGAACTCACCACTGTTAGGAATAGGGAACTCTAAACCTTAACGATCGGGCTGTTGAAGTCCTCGATCTACAATATATGCATCATAAATGCAGCGCCAGAGGGGCGTTAGTACATGAAATGTACTTTATGTAAAATGGGCTAAGAAAAAGGAAACTGTTTAATAATCATTAGTCCATCGCTCATCCTCGCCTTAGATATAAGAGACAAGACTCTATTACCTCACTAGTTATCAAGTATCAAACATTCACTTCACTTTCGAGTTCTATCATCATGAAACATATCTGGGAGTTTCTATAACCTACAACCACTACCTATGAGTTGGTAGTGATACAACGAGGAGATGTCGTTGCCACATCTATCCAGCATTATGCCGGTATAAAGGATAAGTCTGTCAGTGGATCCAATAGTCTGTCAAGTCCCCTTTTGAGACAAAGGAAATATCTGCTTTCACAGTCCAATCATCTCCTACACTGGCCATGGAGTTTATGGGTTTGAGTGGGACTCACTCTCACCCATTTCGGTGCTAATACTCCTCCCAGGACTCAACATGCTCATAAATCTATTAATCCTTAAAGAAACCTCATCACCTAACCTCTATGGGCAAGATTTTTTCTATCCAATCAAAGGGAATTATACCTATTCAACTCAATCAATAATAGTTTTAGCTATTACAGTCATCCACACACTCAATTCAGGACTCAAACTTAGTCAGACATCCTTCTCAAACATTCAACGCTCTAGACATCCCCTAAGTTTATTATTCAAGTCATTATAGAGAGGAAATTTTAAGGATCAAGTAACAATCATATAATAAGGTAAAAATACA
>JAOTQJ010094472.1:0-11857 GCA_025642045.1 Solanum sejunctum
ACTAGGTTATAAAGGAATTTGGTTTAGTATGTGTTTGCGTGCCCCTATCGGGCACTGGTCACGACCCCAGTGTGGGGTCTGACACAAACATTGAATAAAACAATACCTGAAGGTTCACAAGCAGCTGAATACTTATTTTAGAAGGGTTTATTCGACCTAATTATACCATGTAATCTTTTAAAAAGCATTCTGAATGAGTTATTTAAGCTCCACGCCTTTTTTCCTTTGAATCAAAAGTCAAGCAAAATTAAGTAGAACACTAAGTGCAATTATTTTTTTGTGTTTGTACCAAAAAGTAGTTAGTTTATCGGAATCAAAGTAAATAAGATAATAGTGGTCTTTTCTTTGGTGATCGAAGATCAAACTGTAGAAAGAATTAAAGCTAAAGTTGAGGATAATTTGTCACATCTAAATTATGTATTAGATATACTAATACCATTCGCTATTGGGTAACAGATGCCTCTTGTTTACATTTATTATGATTTTTTCTCCACGAATATTGTAATTTGAATAGTCTTATTACTTCAAAAATATGTAATTGTCAGCAAAGTTGTTTCTTTCTTTTTTTTTCAAATCCAAAAAATTCTTCTTACTTAGAATAGGTCGTCGATTCAATATTAGATAAAGGGGGTAAAATCTCAATTTTTATAATTTACAATAAGCAGTTAAAATCATTTTATCAATATGAGTATCCTATATCGATCCCCAATCTTGGTTTCAATTTTTTCAGATGTCTCAGAAACCCTACACCCAATCCCTTTACGTATAATATACGAATTGGTTGACACCACAGATGAAATGATTCATTGATTCCTAAATATAAAAGGAGTAGTTTAATATTTTTAACATAATTTTATTTATTTTTTTCTATTTAAATTCGTTATATTACATACTTTTATTAATAAAATATTTGATTGTCAAAATCTTTGTTAATTATTTACATAGAATAGTTCTAAATCAAAAGTTAATTCTAAATATCAAAAAATTCTAATCCAAAAATGAATCTTGAAACTAAATAAATAAAAGATTAGATCATACACTAAGAAAAATTGTGAAAAGAAGATTTTGTCTAAAAAAAATTATTTTAATAAATAACAAAAATTTCAAACAATATTTTTAAGGGTCTTCTCTTTGCACTTGTGTATTACCTGCATTACTATTTTCAAATAAAGAGAGAGTAACAAATCTATATAAAATCTTTTTTTCTTTGGATAGACAAGAGGCATTATAATTTTACGATAATCAAATGTTTATTATATAATATTAATTTTGGAGACCTCCTTTTTGTTTTGATCCATCAAACTAAAACTCATTATCCATATAATTACATGTATAATTATTACCTTTTTAAACTCCTAAATATTAAGACTTCTTACCTTGTTCAAATAAGAAAGTAGTACTTAACAACATCATTAATTTCAGATTTAATTTTATTTACTATATCATTTAAATAAGTTATTCTATAATATAATATTTAATTAATTTAGAAGTGTACTAAATATTACAAATCTTTACCACTTATAAATAAGTTAATAATTATATAAGAGAGTATTTGTAACGCCCTCATGAAATAACGAAAATACCCCCAGAATTGATCTTACGTGTAATGTGACTTTCCTTGATCCGTTTGCAAATCTGAGATCAGATTTGCGATTAGTGCGAAAAATTGAGTTGGAAAATGATATCAACTAGGCAAAAACTCGAAAAAATGCAAATTATTTTTTCCATGAAAGCTCAAAATAGTGGAGTTTCCGTGTCCCTTCTGCGATGCGGAGTGGACACCGAACCACACAAAACTAGTATTTCCTGTTTGCCTTAGTGATAGATGAGTTGACACGATCTATCCAGGAGGAGATTCCATGGTGTATGTTATTAGCAGATGATAGAGTACTAATTGATGAGACTCGAACTAAAGTTAATGATATGTTGGAAGCTTGGAGACACGCTTTGGAGTCCAAAGGCTTCAAACTAAGCAAGACCAAAACATAATTATGGGACAATGAAATCTACCAAGGTCTTCAAGATGCTAAATCAAAATCCCACGAAATACATAATACATATATATAGTCATGCTCATCATAAGTCAACATAGATCATTATAACTCATACTTGTATATCATCATCGTAAATTTGATCATAGTCTCATAGTTCAAATCATTATGCATAGGAGTAACTTATTCCATACTAGCTTTAACATTTTTTGGTTTTTGCTGTCATTTGCCTATTAAAACTTATCTCTGTTTTATCCCAATTTTGAAATGACCCTCGAAAAGTGACTTAACGTGCATTTTCTCTCCTTCCAGCTTCTTTTCTTCTTTCATAACGACTTCCAGAAAAATGTCTTATAGAGTGTTCTTTTTAGTTCCCTCTTCCGTTGCCCCATATTGATGGGTTACTTTTGTTAAGTGTTACAAGTAATAATTAATTACTACTACACCTTAACAACAACTTATGGATTTTTGAAACGAGGTTTTTTCTTAAGAAATTAAACAACCTCTTTACCTCTGTGCGATAGTGATAAGATCTGCATATATTTTTACCCTTTTCAAACTCCACTTGTAAAATTTTACTGATATGTTGTTAGTGTATATCTTAACAACAGAATCTCTTAACATGTATTCAAATGAAAGAAATGATTAATTAATGTGATGTTGGCTTCAGTACCTTATTATATTCTCACTAGTCATTAATCAATATCATGCATGCAGTTTTAGAGCCACCTGATTTAACTTGCCTTGAAAGAATGGATAATGACTACCTTAGAGTTGTTGAGTATGGTCACCTTCAAAGACTTCATTACTTACTAATGCTACTGTCACCTGATTTGCCTTAAATGAATGACTACTCTGCATCTCATTGTCCTAAGTTGCAAGTACAATGTATAGCTTTCACATTTCACTATGGTCTCTAATTGCAAGAATCAATCAGTAACATGTAGAGATGGACCTAGCTAAGACGGGCCTTCAAGGTTGAACTAATTAAATCTAAAGTTTGAGAGGATGTTTGACTATGTTTCATTGTGAAATTTGAAAAAAAACAAACAAACTTTCTTATCAAAGGAAAAAAAAACACGATATTTGACTGTTGAAGTTGTGTTCGATCAAGAATATATATTGGAGTCTTTTTTTTTTGAGTAGTTTAGACTGAAAACACATTTTTGTTGTTTTTCAAATTTTGAGGCCGAATAAAGTGAAACTTGATTTTTTTTCTTTCAGAATTAAAATATAAATAATTTTTTTTTTAATTTGACCCCTTTTTAGATTATATTGAATTGTAGCAAAGTCACGATTAATATTAACTAGTTTCTCGCTACGTGCACTGCACATATATCTCATATTTTTTTTAGATTCGTTAAAACGATAAGCGCTATAAAATATACGTAAAATAAGTAATAAAATTTGATATATAATTACATATTAAAAAGTACAATACACATTCCTTTTAATACGTTACTCATACATAATTTTTTAAATTCTTACCGACACCTTGTTACATAACCAATCAAAATTCAAGAGTCCTCTTCATTGTTCAGACCAAAACATGATTCAAATAGCATATTAATGATATAAGTGCTTTCGTACTTTAACTATAAAATGTAGGGATCTCTTGAAACAAAAAATATGAATTTGTATAGATAAAAGTGGAGGAATATCAAAAGATATTATAAAGTTATAAATTAAATATTTTATAAAGTTATAAATCAAATATTTAGTGGTTATGAATATGAAAATACATGATAGTAATGACTATTAGAAGTAGCAATAAGTAATTAGATATAAGTTATGAATGTGAATATTTTTAAAAAAAATAAAAGAGAGAAAATATAGCAAAAGTATTGAGGCTTTTGATTTTTTCTATTTGACGCATATGATGGTTAACATTTAATTAATAATGGCTTTGGCCTTCCAAAATATTAGAGTATTAGTTTTGTCGAATCAAAACAATGAGGAGAATGACAATTATTTAAGTGACGGTATGTACATTAGTTAGAAAATAAATATATAAATAAAAAAGATTTAAAAAATATAATTAATTTAGTATTTAAAAGGATAAAACATCTTACTATTCTCCATGGATAGTTTTGTCCTTCAGTGTTTTGACTTTACACCTTCCTCTTTTTAAGTTTTGATGTCATGCTATCATGTGATATAACACAATAATTAATAATTAATATAATAATATTATGATATGATTACAATTTAATTGGCAACAAAATGAATAGTCATGGTAGGCATAGAGACTAACTTTAGATCTTCTTAATTATGATAATTATGTATTACTATTTAATATTAATAAATAATTAAATATTTTATAATATTTTGATTTAATATAGGGATAAATTGGTAATCCAACTTTTGGATTATAATGTCCCGTTAGGTTATTTTGAGAATTAATCCTCTTGACTTCCTAAAAGATCTATCTTGATAATTTTAAAAAGAGTATTTTGGAGTATATTCCGTAATTTCTACTATTTAATTGAGGGATAACTTTAAATAATTAATTTAACTTATGGGTTAAAATAAATATTTATTTAAAAATTTATACTATATCATATTAATTAAAATAAATAATAGGGTTATCAATTTAGTACTTAATTACTTCATAAGAAAACAAAGAAGAGAGGGAAGATGCCGCACATTCAAGCAATTTCCTTGCAGGTAAAATTTCAAGTTTCTTATGATAATTTTCTTGGATTTTATTAGTGAATGATAATTGGATTATAATAGGGTGTGTCTTAGATGTGATACAGAGAAAGAAATTAAAAAAAAAATAGATTAAACATATATCTTGGTAATATGCAGTAGTGGTATGGTTGGATTAAGAAATAATGTAAATTTGAGTGCCTTAATGATCCTGATTACCTAAGGGTGCTTTAGTGGTCAAGATGACCTATAATCACTTTAATGCCTAGGATTAAGTTAGTAGTAAATAGGAATGATCTAATCTTGCACTTCTTAGGCTTAGAATTGTAAGTAATTTTTTGAGTAAATTTAAGATCTTTTGTTTCTTTTTCTCATGATTGTTGTATTATGATTTAAGTTTTTAACATATTTAAAACGAGATAGGTGATTAATTATTAGGTGTATTATATTATGTGGATGTCATTAGATTTTAAATATTGAAGAAAATTAAGACTTAACTCTAAACTTGAACTTTAGGATCTTAATTATAGATTTGGATAAATTTTGACTCTGGACTAGACATATAGTAGTTTAGGTATTGTTAGCTTTGAAATATTATTGTGATTATTATTTGAACTAGATCGTGATGCTACAGATTTCATTCAAAAGGGAAAGACTCAAGTGCTTTATTGATTATCTTTGGCTAAGGCAAGTGAATTTCTTAACCTTTGTTAAGTACATAGAATCGTGTGCTTCTTGTGTGAGGTTTTAAGAACGATTTGTATAGGCGTTGATTGAAATACTTTAAATGGGATAATTATCCAATGATGATACGTGATTTGTGATTAATGATGGAGATTTACTATATGTGAAATAGTGATTGTTTGTTATTGATCTTGAAGTGATACTTACTTTCAGATTTGAATGTTGTTAAGGTTATAATGGTATTGAGATATATGACTTTGCATGGGCATCTTGCATGCTTTATTTCCATGAATATTATTACTATGCATAACTATGTGTTGCTGGATGATCCAAGGAAAGAAATGCAGAGCCGAAGGGAAATGGTTTCGGCTAGTGAAAAATAATGAGAGTTAAGAAGGATACTATGATTCGCTGGGTTGGGTCACACGCTGTGACGGTTACTATGATTCGCTGGGTTGGGTCACACGCCGTGACGGTTACTATGATTCGCTGGGTCGGGTCACATGCTGTGACGGTTACTATGATTTGATGGGTCGGGTCGCGCGCCGCGACAGATGTATGGACTAGGAGTCCCCTATGGGTTTCGGGCTGTGTTACAGCGGGTGTGTATCACTAGGACAGACATGCATCATTCTATTTGACACTGCATTGTATTACATCTCACGACATTCATTTTCATCCCTTAATGCACTGGCTTATTATGATTATATGGAGTACTATTGAGATTGGTTATTCATTATATCATTTGACTTGTTTATGCCTTTACATAATTAGTCTGATATTGATTTAATGACACTTATGAATTAGTGAGAACTTAATAAATTATAGAATTCTCCCTTATGACTTAGGAGTCGGATAAATGAGGATTCTACTATCATTTGATCATAGAATTTTTGGATGGTGGAATTATGAAGGTTATGAACTACGTTGTGGTTGTGGGGTGCTTGGCTGGAGTGTTGGATGTACCAGTATTCTATACTACTTAACTTTGTGTTTATTAGTTCACTTGCGAAGTATCATATATTTGGTACTCACCCCCCTTGCTACAATATTTTTGTAGCTTACGAGCCCGGATCGTCATGATATACTCTGTTTTCCTTGTTTAAGGCTCTACGGTGGAGATTGTGAGAGGTAGTTGCTTGCCATCCCAGCTGACTTCTTACTCCTATTTTATTATTTTGTTCTATTCTAGAGACAATATCATTTAGTACTTGCGTTCCTTTTCGAATCTATTGTAATGGATTAGACGCTCGTGCACGTGACAACCAGGTCTTGGGGGATTTTCATAAAATTGAACTTTTATTTTTTATTATAATTCCTCATTTTAATGTTATAGTTGGGTTGTAGGCTGACTTGTCTTGGTGGGAAAAGACGAGTGCCATCACGCCCATTTTTGGGTCGTTACAGTTGGTATTAGTGCCTAGGTTCTTAGGTCTCACGTGCATACAAGCTGAGTCTAAGTAGAGTCTCAAGGATCGGTATGAAGACGTCCATACTTATCTTTAAAGGGCTATGGAAACTGTTAGGAAACTTTCCTTTATTTATTCCCTCTTATCGTGCGTAGTGAGGTTCGTTGGTACTGAGTATGCCTGTGGTCTTTTGACAGATGGCGAGGACTAGAGCTACTGTTTTTGGTAGTAGAGTTAAGGCAGCTCCTGAGGCAGTTATCAAGGCCCCAGCTAGAGGTAGGGGTAGAGCTCGAGCCACAGGTCGTGCTCATAGAGCAGCACCAGCCAGAGGTCGTGCTCGTGGAGCAGCACTAGCGAGTGGTTGTGCTAGAGAGGTCTCTTTAGAGCCTATGGCTGACCTTAGAGAGAACCAGGTCCCTTCAGAGCACAAAGCCTCACCGTTGTTGCAGGATACTTTATTGAAGGTACTGAATGTATTTGAGAGTCTTGGTCCGAGCAGTAATACGAGAGGCATGCCAGGCGGTTCTCAAACTAGAGTAGGATCTCAGACCCCAGATCAACATCATGTTTCATTGGTCCATGATCAGGTGGAGCAGCCACTAGTGGGTACTAGAGTTGAGGTTGATACTGGAGGTTCGGGGTACACCTATGGCTACATTGTCTGAGAGTGAGCAGTGCTGCTATGAGATGTGTTAGGAAGATGAACCCGCATCAATTTCAGGGTAGAAGGACAGAGGATGCTCATGAGTTTCTAACTACTTGTAGGGAGCTGTTGGATGCTGTTAGCTAGTCACACGGGGTTCGAAATGTTACTCTTTAGCTGCGTGGGCTAGCTAGAGAATGGTGGAGGACATATTCAGGATCTTTGCCTGTGGGCTCTCCTACTGCGTCTTGGGAGATGTTCTCTAGTGCTTTTATTATAGATGTATCCCTTGGAGTGTGAGAGAGGAGATCCGATTAAGATTTGAGAGCCTGAGGCAGGATGTCTTATCAGTCACCGAGTATGAGGCCTGTTTCTATCAGCTATCTAGACATGCTACAACTATCATTCCAAATGAGATAGAGAAAGTTCATAGGTTTGTGAGGGGGTTGACCTATTCTATTCGACAGGTGGTGTTTAGAGTATCTAGAGATGGGGCTTCTTTCCAGTCTATTGTAAGTGCTGCTAAGGAGGTAGAGATGATGGAGAGGGAAGAGTTTGGGGACCCTAAGAGGGCCTGTGCATCTGGTCAGTTTTTTGGTACCTCATCTATAGGTAGAGGGTTCTATAAAGGGGGTGACTCATCCTAGCATTGAGGACCAGTTCATGCATTATTACCTGCCTCTGGGTATGGTCAGACATATCGTGGGCCTACAAGGCGAGACAGCTATGGTAGCTCATTAGGTTCCGCACGTCAGTTCCAAAGTTAGAATCTTTGTTATAGGTGTGGAGATCCTGATCACTTCTTACGACATTATTCCTTATCAGGGGGATAAGGTAGGCCCTATCCCATTTCTTCAATTCAGACTAGACCACCAGCACCACCACCATATAGAGGGCGAGGCAGAGCTAAGGTAGATAGAGGTGGTCGCATTCCATGTAGAGGAGTGGGTGGTACCATAGTCCCACAGAGTGCTCAGATGGGCGGTGGTAGAGGACCACATTGTTATACATTTCTAGGGAGGCCCGAGGCAGAGCCTTCTGATGCAGTCATCACAGGTATTATCCCGGTTTGTCATTGATCTGCATCTGTATTGTTTGATCCTATATCTACCTACTCTTATGTGTTATCTTACTTTTCACTTGGATTTGACTTGCTATATGATCGTATGCTTGTACCTATTCATGTCTCTACACCAGTAGGTGAGCCATTAGTGGTGGATCGAGTATATCGATCCTGTCTTATTTCTTTGTCTAGGTATGATACTTCGGTAGGTATGATCATTCTAGAGATGGTAGATTTTGATGTTATCTTAGGAATGGATTGGCTTTCCCTATATCATGCTATTCTTAATTGATATGCAAAAATGGTGACCTTAGCTATGCCCGGGGTACCAAAAGTTGAGTGGAAGGGTGGTAGTGGTTCTTACCCAAGTAGAGTCATCTCTTGCGTCCATGCTCAGAAACTGATTGATAAGAGGTGTATGTCTTACTTGGCTTTCATTTAGGATACTAATATCAATCCACTTTCCATGGAGTCTATTCTAGTAGTTCAAGAGTTTGTCGATGTGTTTTCCATTGACCTTCTAGGTGTTCCTCCCGATAGGGATATTAACTTTCCTATTGATCTAGATCCGGGCACAAAGCCCATCTCCATCCCTCCATATCGAATGGCTCCAGTTGAGTTAAAGGAATTAAAGGAGCAACTTCAAGATTTACTGAGCAAAGTGTTTATTCGTCCTAGTGTGTGCTTTGGGGTGCCCCAGTCTTGTTTATGAAAAAGAAAGATGGGTCCATGAGGATATATATTGATTATAGGCAGCTGAACAAAGTGACTGTCAAGAACAAATATCTGCTTCTCCGTATTGATGACTTATTTGATCATCTTGAGGGAGCAACTTTATTCTCTAAGATTGATTTAAGGTCTGGTTATCTTCATCTAAAGATTAGAGCATCAGATATTCCTAAGGCCGCTTTCCAAAATCATTATGGCCACTATGAATTTTTAGTGATGCCCTTTGGGTTGACTAACGCACCTGCAGCATTCATGGAGTTGATGAATAGGGAGTTCTATCCGTACTTAGATTCTTTTGTTATAGTATTCATCGATGACATCTTGGTGTATTTCAAGACTGAGGCTGATCATGTTAGTCACTTGAGGATAGTGTTACAAAGGTTGAGGGAGGAAAAACTATATGCAAAATTCTCTAGGTGTGAGTTTTGGCTTGATTCGGTGGTATTCTTAGGGCATGTGGTGTCTAAAGAGGGGATCAGAGTGGATCCGACTAAGGTAGAGGTAGTTAGAGGGTGGACGAGGCCTATTTTAGCTATCGAGATTCGTAATTTTGTGGGGTTACTAGGGTACTATCGATGGTTTATTCAGAGTTTTTCTTCTAATGCAGCCCCACTGACTAGATTAACTCAGAAGAATGTATCCTTTCTTTGGAGCGATGAGTGTAAGGCAAGCTTTTAAAAACTCAAGACCTTGTTGACTTCATCTCCTATTCTGACCTTACCTGAAACAGGTGTGGACTTTATAGTATATTGTGATGTGTCAGGAGTGGGGTTAGGTAGGGTATTGATGCAAAGGGGTAAAGTGATTGCCTATGCTTCTAGACAATTGAAGGTTCATCCGAAGAATTATACTATACATGACTTAGAGCTAGTAGCTGTGGTTTTGTTCTTAAGTTATGGTGTCATTACTTATATGGTGTACATTGTGAGGTCTTCGCTGATCATAAAAGAGTTCAGTATACATGTCACGACCCAACCTAGGGGCTGTGATTGGTGCCGATAGGGCACCCAGACATACACTATACCGAATTTTATTTCACGACAGCTAAGGAATTTCACGAAATTTCGACAGAGTTTCCTCTGTTTTTCTAACCAACCCCATCTGCAAACAGCGAACCCAACAGTACCACACATTGCCATATGAACATATATATATATATATACAAAGGCGGGCCGACAAGGTCACCGCGGCAGCAGAACCGTCCAACAAACACATCATACAAATGAGATCATACCAACATAGTTTTCCACACCTACATGTATCCACAAACCTCTATGTACAGAAAATGGATCACAGGACGGGACAGGGCCCCCGTCATACCCAGAATATATATATATATATAAATGCAAAAATACAAAATGAACGTGTACAAGTATATACCAACAATCTGCTCCTGATGCAAGGGAGCACGTCAACGGAAGATGGAAGTCCTAAGAAGACGACCCTCTAACCTGTTCGTCTGTACCTGCGGGCATGAATGCAGCCCCCGAAAGGAGGGGAGTCAGTACGGAATACGTACCAAATATGTAAAGCGAAAGCCCGAAATGTAAGTGAAAATAACAATGCAAATAAGAAAGTATAGAAGTCAAACCTATATGTCAACATAAAAATATTTATTCTTTTTCAAACATCAAAATAATACATATCGGACGGGAACGATGGCTACCTCCAAACGCGCGCCATACCACAATATAACACCAAAAGTTTCAAATCTCCTAAATCTCTAACACAAACCCTCAAACGATCTACGTGAACCAGGGTGACGGTGTCGAGCGTTCACGTATCATAAAGCATAAAGGTCATCATGCCCGTTTATGGAGCCGAGGCGACGGTGCCACCCACTCCCGTGAGCCAGGGCGAATTGACTTATAGCTTTTCAATTCACTAATTCCAGTCAAATGAACACTATTTATGGGTTCAACACTCAACAGTTGAAGAAGGAATAAATTTATTGCAAAATTGGCCAAACATGAACATATATTATTTTCAAACTCAATTTGTACAGAAAATGAACTTTCCAAATGTATAACGTCGAATAAGCCTACGAATTCATGCCAAAGGGTAGGAAATCTCTACATACCTCAATCTCGCTTACCAACTAGCTCCAACGTAAAGTCAATCCAACCTCAGACTTCCGGACATTCAACGTCTACATAATTACAATAACGCCAACAATCAATATTCGTATCGAACCTTAATCTCTCACTTTCTCGTTCTAAATTTATAAAACTTTTGGCAGCATTTTGCCTTAAAATACACTACCCTGAGAATTTAACTCGGCTCAAATAATCAGTCAGCAGCAACAATAACAACCCATAACATCAATAAACCTTTTCAAATACCATTTTGACATTAAAGCGCCACAAAATGCTATTGCGACGTAATTAACAAAATAGGGCAGCAATGGATCAAAATCATATCCATCACATTCAAACCTTCCAATATTCTTCAAAAATCACAATACATCACCGCAACGCCCAATGAAAACCCCTAACGCTAAAATGCAATATAATACCCTCGACGACCCTCCAATTTAACCTAACGTTCACATAATTATTTGAATCATTTTCTAACACTATTTTTACCCCATAAAAACTATTTTCATGCAAAGAAACACAAATACATGACAACAATTCAATATACAACCATATACAAATTCCATTCCCAATTCGACCACAAATTTGAA
>JAOTQJ010094483.1:0-11857 GCA_025642045.1 Solanum sejunctum
GACCTTACCATTTTGCATTAGCACACAACCCAAACCAACTCTAGATGCATCACAATACACAACAAAACCCTCAAGCCAATTCGGTAGTGACAATATAGGAGCGAACAAAAGCCTATACTTCAACCTTTGGAAGCTTCTCTCACATTCATCGGTCCACACAAATCTAACCTTCTTTTGAGTTAATTAATCACAGGGGAAGCAATG
This sequence comes from Solanum sejunctum, assembly GCA_025642045.1. Taxonomy (NCBI): domain Eukaryota; kingdom Viridiplantae; phylum Streptophyta; class Magnoliopsida; order Solanales; family Solanaceae; genus Solanum; species Solanum sejunctum. Next base: position 205 of record JAOTQJ010094483.1, read on the forward strand.
GAGGAGAATCCATTCACAAATCTTCTATGGTAACCCGCAAGGCCTAAGAAGCTCCTAATATCTGATGGGTTCAATGGTTTAGGCCAATTTTTAATCACATTGGTTTTCTTAGGATCTACTTTTACACCATCCCACGATACCATATGACCCAAGAATGCAACCTCCTTCAACTAAAACTCATACTTGTCATATTTGGCATATAATTTCTCCTCCCTCAACCTTTGCAACACAACCTTCAAATGACCCGCATGCTCCTCCCTACTATGTGAGAAGATCAAAATATCATCAACGAAGACCACAACAAAGGAATCAAGATAAGATTTGAAGACCATATTCATTAGGTCCATGATGATGGCAGGTGTATTAGTCAACCTAAACAACATCATAACAAACTCATAATGCGCATATCTAGTCCAAAAGATTATCTTGGGAATATCACACTCCGTAACCCTCACTTGATGATACCCGGACCGAAGATCAATCTTAGTGAAGAAGCTAGCCCCTTGCAATTAGTCAAACAAGTCATCAATCCTTGGAAGAGGATATCTATTCTTTATAGTGACCTATTGAGATGCAGGTAGTTAATATATATTCTAAGTGACCCATCCTTCTTTTTCACAAACAACACTGGGACACCCTAAGGTGATTGACTAGGTCTAATAAATCCCTTCTCCAACAAATCTTTCAATTGCTCTTTTAACTCTTTCAACTCCGTCGGGCCATACAATAAGGGGGAATGGAGATATGTTGAGTATTTAGAAGGAGATCTATGCCAAAATCTATCTTCCTTTCGGGAGGAACACTGGGAAGGTCATTTGGGGAGATATCAAGAAAATCATTTACAATCAAAACCTACTCTGTGGAAGGGAATTTGGACTCCACATCTTTAACCCTCATAAGATTATACAAACACCCCATAGAAATTAACTTATGAGCTTTAATGCATGAAGTGAATCCACCTTTGGCCACCACATCTTGAGTTTCCCATTCAAGGAAGGATTCATTAGGAAATTGAAACTTGACCTTATGGGTTCTACAATCAATAGAAGTATAGTAGGGCATTCAACTAATGCCCTACTGTGGTTCTATTGATTGTAGAACTCGTAGGGTCAAGTTTTGATTTCCTAATGAACCCATCCTTGAATTTCAATTTCCTTCTGCCACCAGACTAAGAGATTTTCTAAGGATGGACCCACCTGTCTTCACAACATCTAAAGTTGAGGAAGAGCCCCATAATTTTATTGATGAGATGTGGAAGGTGTTAAAAGCCATATATGTAATAGAAATGAAGGCAATTGAACTTGCTTCCTATCAACTCTAGGATGTAGCAAATGTCTGACACAATCAATGGAAGAAAGCTGAGGTGAGGATGCTGAGCCTGCCATTTGGGATAACTTTGAGAGTACCTTTCTTAATCATTTCTTTCTAAAAGAGTTAAGGGAAGTAAAGGTTGAGGAGCTTGTTAACTTGAAGTAGGAAGGCTTAACTGTCAAAGAATACAGCCTCAAAGTCATACAACTTTCTAGGTATGCTCCAAAGATGGTCCCCGATGTGAGGTCTAAGATGAGAAAGTTCATATCCGGCTAGGGCAAGCATGTGAAAAAGGAGTGTAAAGCGACATTGTTGATTCTGAACATAGATATCTCTAGGCTTATGGTCTATGCACAACAGCTTGAGGAGGACAAGAAGAGGGATATGTGAGACCTGTGTTTCTCGTCTTCCATAATATTTTAGGGTGATATGTCAGATAAGACATATATGATTTTGGATAAGACCTAAGGATTATATTGCTTCCAATAGGTGGTAATATCAAGGACTAAAGTGTTAAGATAAAGGAATCCCCTAACTACACATATGGGATTAAAGAAATGTCTCGAGTATCGCCTTGACCTTTTTGGAAGGTCTGAATTAAGTTTCACTTTTTGGATGGGACTATGAGTGTATAATTTTCTATTAATGGATTTCTAAAGATTATTTTAATATCATAAAGGTCATACATTAAGTTTTGGAATCAAGAAAGTTGCAAGATAAAGCTTGGCCAAAGATACTACAAGTTTTGTTAAGAAATCCTTCTCAAATTTGGGCCAAATGTATCAGGTCATATCTCTTAAAATATAAGGATTTAGGAAGCTCATGACCTATTAAATCGAAGATATATCAGTTCAGTTTGCAATGCAAAAATCCACACATCAAATTGACCTTAGAATATAGAGTTTTGACCATTTTGCCTGAACAGGAAGCCGAGTCATGGATCGGGTCGGGTCGCTTACCTAGATGTCAGTTAATTTGAGCTTTTTCAGTCCCATTTAGTCCCAAATGAAACTAAAATGAAGATAAAGTTCTTTCAAGGTCTACAAGTGATTTAGGTGAGTTTTGCGCATTTTAACCATTAAAATTCATCCTTATGCCTAGAAATGCGTGTCTTATGCATTGCAATTGTTTTTTCCTCTTATTAGCTGTCTTTATGGGCTATTTTTGAGCCGTTAAAAATTAGTGTTTTTTCTGGTTATTGTTGGTTTGCACCTGGTATATTTATATAATAATTTTGGGGCTCCTTTATGGTCATTTTTACAAAGTTATATGGACGTTTCCTCGCGTATATACTATATGGCGAGTGTGGTCATTAATGCTTAGTTCTGGACTACTTATAAGTGTATTTAATCTGCACATATATATTGATTGTGAAGCTTAGGACATAAGGAATAACTTTCGTGAAGATACTTTGGGCTATTGGACGTCCATTGGAAAGGTATGTCAAAGCTAAGCTCTGTCTCTCCTTTTAGCACAAAATTTGGGAAGTTTCCCAAAACGTCAAATGTGATATCTTACTATTCCATTGCTAGAAAGACCTTCTGTGAAAGGCATTGGGATTACAGCTGAGTAATTTATATGATGCTATTAGGTTAACGTTCTATTCGTTCACTTAATCTGGGCATTCAATATCTAAATATCATTTTATCCGGTTTCTTGGCTACCTATCCATTTGTTTGAGGTGTTTCTCTTCTTAGTGTAGTGTCATTAAAATAAATGTATATCACAAAGGGGATATAGTATTCATAATAAGTCTTCTTCCATACAATGTGACATGTTATTTTCCAATAATTTCTAGCGTAATGCTCCTATTTAGACTACTAAGGCACTTGATTTTGTTTAAACACATTCTTTTACTAATTGACATGGGACCAATAAGCTAGGATTGCCTAAATCTATGCCATGGCCTACTATCTGCATTCGATAGCCATATCATACATGGCACGTTATGCATAGACTTCAAGCTATAATCGGAGGTATGAGGCATATTTGCCCAAATAATTATACATATGATACAGATGGCCACAGGTTGGCAATTATGATCATGGTTCGCTATCGGAAAGGACCACCATTTCTAGCATTTGGTTGGGTATGTCATGCATTTGTATTTATACATATATATTCACGACATGTGATACTCGAGCATGCCATGCGTATTTGATCAACAGAAGGTTGATTATTGGACATTAAGGTTACTTGACTTTTTGGCTATAGGTGGTATTTCTGTTAGCCTTGTTACTGCTATTATCTATGGTTTTACTTTCTGCCTTACATACTAATACATGTTTATTTGTACTAACGTCCTGTTACTTAGGAATGATGCATTTTATTTCGTGTGTGTAGGTTCAAATAGGGACTCTGATCGACCCCTACACTAGGAGCCTAGTTCAGCTGTGAGTTGGTAAGCTCCACCTCTTCCAGTAACTTTCACAAGATGCTTACTTTTTATTGTACAGTTGAGTATAGTTGGGTCCCTATCTTGACAGTATTAGTGGTTCTCTTAGAAGCTATTGTTTACATATTATTTTGGGTTGGTTCTCTTTTACTTTTTAGTCTCCAGTATAGGATTGGCATGTATATATAGTGTGTGCTTGTATGTATGTTGTTACAGCCTTGTTGGCTAGCTAGTACTTTATCATTTTAGTTTAGCTATCTTGATGTACTTGATTTACTATTGATAAGGTCATGACCCAAACAGTCCAGGCTTAGTTTTTTTTCAGATGTTATGCTGCTTGATTTTGTTTTAGCCCCTAGTTTGGTTGACTAGCATGTTTAGTGGCTTGCTCGGCTAATAACGGTATCGAGTGCTAGTCACACCTCCACTTTTTTAGGGCGTTACAAGATAGGAGGAGAACTTTAGCAAAAAAGGCTAAGTCAACAGGGCATGAGCCTAGCAAGCATAAGCAAGGTAAGGGGGACAAGTTCTATTTTCAGAAGAGGTCTTCGAACTATACACCATCTTCAGCAAATGCACCAGCCCCGAGTAATAGGTATGATTAGAAGTCTCAGGGCTATCAGAATTACCGATCTAGGGTTCTCAATCCCAATATAGTATCACACAATGTTCAACGGGGAAACCACTATGTCGTAAGTGTGGTAAACTCCATCTTGGTAAGTGTCGTAAGGGCACAAATACTTTCTATAGGTGCGAACAGACTGGTCACTTCCAGAATGAGTGTCCAATGAGGAGGAGAGGTGTTGCCGATAATATATCTCAACCTTTTGCAGCACTACAAAGAGGTGCCATAACTAATATGGGTAAAGATACAAACCATCTGTATGCAATGGAAAATCGATAGGATCAGGAAGTTGCACCATATGTTGTCACGGGTATGCTTCGAGTCTTTTCATATGATATGTATATCTTGCTTGACCTAGGTGTCACTTTATGATTTATAACTCCATATATGGCTAGTAAGTTTGAGATCTCACCTGAATGTCTTCTTGAGACCTTCAGTGTTTCTACTCCTACTGGTGAATCCATTCTAGTTGAGAGGATATATAGAGATTTGACGGTGTCTGTTTATCATAGGGATACTTTGGCAGACTTAGTTGACTTAGAGATGATTGACTTTAATGTGATTCTTGGTATAGATTGGCTTCATGGTTTTTATGCCTCTGTTGATTGTAGAACACGAACTGTCAAATTTTAGTTTCCAAATGAGCTTGTCATAGAGTGGAAGGGTAATTCCATTGCACCTAAGGTAAGTTTTTTTCCTACCTTAGGGATAGAAAGCTAATATCAAAAGGATGCATCAATAAACTCGTATGAGTTAAGGTTGATGATATAGAGTCTCCATCTTTTGAGTCAATTGAAACGACCTTAAAAGTGCCCAAAAATGTGCCTCGGAAGTTACTATAATCGTATTTTCTATATATCTCAAAATCTACGTGTGATATCAAAATTGTAACTTCATATTCTTGTTCAGGGTGCAAATTTAGTGGAAAATGGGTATAATCCGAATTTTAGATGACCCATAACAAAAAATAAATTTCGCAAAAATTTCAATTCTAGTAGGAGTATGTGTTTGCTCCGCGATGCGATGCCATTGCAGAGATGTGTTATTTTTGTGCCAGTTTTCCTGTTTTGGTGCAAGACCTTTGGGTCTTAGGCCTAAGCCTTCCTATGTGTGAAAAAACCTATACTTAGTCATTTTTCAACCTCATATCATTCAAGTTCTCAATAAAATCTTTATCAAGGAAACCTCCAAAGTTGAGGTATATGGGTTTCAACTATTGGGTCCTTTCACCCATGGTGCCCAACCTTCATTTTTATACAATATACATGTTTTCAAGTTGATTTACTTATGGGTATTCTTACTATGAACTTGATTATAAACTATGTTGGGGTTTTCATGAAATGTGGACTGTTTAAGCATGTTTTGAGCTATAAATCTATGTTCTACGATGGGATTTGATAAAGGTTTTTAATTTATCTTGCATGAGGGTGTTACCAAGTGTTAATGAGTTAATTTATATTATTTTTTCTCACATGATGTCACTCTTGAATTGCATGATTTTGTACTAGTATTACACATCTTCCAAGTGTTTGATAAAATATCCGATTATGGTTATTGAAGGTCTAATGCATGACATATAAGTTAAGTGGCTTTATGCTAATTAAATGAATGTAATATATGTATTGATTTCATAAATAGTATCTATAGTGTTGCAAGTTGACCATGCCTCATTCAAGGGGTGGTAGGCCCGAACAACCACGTTAGGGGTTTGTACCTCAATTGCCTCGCTCCTGGGGTAATAGGCCCGTGCAACCATGTTGGAGGGTTTGTACCTCAATTTCCTTGATCAGGGGGTAGTAGACTCATGCAACCATGTTAGGGCATTTGTACCCCAATCATCTCGCTCGAGGGTGGTAGGCGTGTGTAATCATGTTAGGGGGTTTATATCTCAATCGCCTCGCCAAGGGGGTGGTAGGCCTTGGTCTCTATTATAATGGTCTCTTCCTACACATGTAATATATTCTATATAAACATGTTTTACTTCAAACATCATTCATATGTGTCATATTGTTACTTTGCTCATCCATTGCCCATATATGCGCACTTTGCTTATGTTGTCAATCTCTTGTTTCATTACATCCTACATACTTAGTACAATCGAATGTACTAATGCATACTGTATGCCTATATGATTTTACCATGTAGGAACGAAGCTCTACTTGATCATCTTTCTGCTTCCCCTGGCAAGTACTATCTTTGAAGCAAGTTTGGTGAGTTCTCAACTCCGAGGAAGATATTTTTTGATCTTATGTTATTCAAAGACTCTCTTTCTTTTATTGTATGCTTTTGACTATGAGGGTGAGCCCGTAAGTTATCTTAGCCCCACTCAATTCTAAGATTATAGGTGTTGTTGGACAAGTTATGTAATGATGTTTGAGCTTGACTCTCTTGACTCTTGCATGTTTTTAAGCTGTGAAATACTCCCTTAACCCTTTTACCCTTATTTTATGTTCTCTTGTTGTTGTTTAATTACTTCTGCGACCAAGGATGTGTAACAATATACTGAGAGCCTTGTTTGGGGTCCCTTTAGGTTCCCCTTTCGTCATGTCATGTTTAGGCCCTAGGTCCAAGTCTTGACAAATATGATATCAGAGCACTAGGTTGTTAATGGTCCTCGGTATCCAACACACCATATCAATTAGAATCTTATTCATGTTTGTGAAGTGCACCACGACTATGAGTAAGAGGCTATGAGACATCTCAGAAAATATTTTCTTCTTCATGGCCTATGTCATGCTATAGAAGTTAGCTAAAGCTTTCCTTATAATGAATGTTATTTGCCATTTTAGATCATTCCTAATGACGAAGAAGAGCCTGCACACCCAAGGAATAACCGGCTCCTTGCGCTCCTCAAATTCCTCAAGATAGGGGAATGGCTCATGAGGAATTCTGGGATGTTATCACTATGTTATCCCACGCCATGACTAATCAAAGCAACCAAGGGGCCCCTTATGCTTTTACACTGCCTTCAAGGGTGAGAGACTTCACTACGATGAAACCAGCTGAGTCCCATGGTTCTATTGTTCAGGGGGAAAAATTAAGTGGGAAATGGGTATAAACCAAATTTTGGAGGACCCATAGCGAAAAACAAATTTCAAAAAAATTTCAATTCCAGTAGGTGTACGCGTTTGCTCTGCGACGCGGAGATGTGTTATTTTGTGCCAGTTTCCCTGTTCGATGTAAGGCCTTTGGGCCTTGGGCCTAAGCCTTTCTATGCTTGAAAACACCTATACTTAGTCATTTTTCATCCTCATATGATTCAAGTTGTCAATCAAATCTTCATCAAGGAAACCTCTAAAGTTGAGGTATGTGGGTTTCAACCATTGGGTCCTTTCACCCATGGTGCCCAACCTTCCTTTTTATAGTATATGGTTGGATTAGAATGTGTTCTGATGTAGAGAGGTAAAGTCATAGCCAATGCTTCTAGGCATCTCAAGAAATATGAGAGGAACCATCCAACTCCTGACTTTGAATAGGCTGTAGTGGCATTTGTACTCAAGATTCAGTGCCACTACTTATATGGAAACATATGGATGTATTCACAGACCAGAAGAGCCTGTAATACATCTTCACCTATAAAGAGCTTAACCTAAGGTATAGGAGATGTCTTGAGTTGCTTAAATACTATGACATAAGCATCCTCTACCATCCAAGTGAAGCTAATGTAGTTGTTTATGCTCTTAGTAGGTTATCCATGGTACCACTGCCATACGGAGGAAGAGAAAAAGGAGTTGGCAAAGAGGTTCACCGACTGGCATGATTGGGAGTTCAACTAGATTAATTAGGTAAAGGAGGAGTTCTTATCTATAATGGATTTGTATTATCTCTCATAGTAGAGATGAAGGAGAAATAAAATCATGATCCTATTTTATTACAGTTGAAGGGGGATGTGCATCAGCAGAAGGTGATGGCTTTAGCCAAAGGGAGAGATAGAGTATTAAGGTATCAAGGCAGATTGTGTGTTGTAGATATTAATGGTGTTCGAGAGAGGATCATGGAAGAGGACTATATTTCTAAACATTCCATCTATCCAGGATCTACCAAGATGTACCATGACTTTGGAGGAGTCTACTAATGGAGTGGAATGAAGAAAGATATTGCTGAGTTCGTTTCCAAGTGCCCAAATTACCAACAAGTTATAGTTAAGCATCAATAGCCATATGGAGTAGCTTAGAATTTTGAGATTCCAGAGTGGAAATAGGATATGATTAACATTGATTTTGTTATAGGCTTACCAAGATCCCACAGAAAGCATGATTCAATTTGGGTAATAGTTGACGGATGAAAAAATCTGCACACTTCTAAGCAGTAAAGACGATAGACAGTACAGAGGATTATGCTCGATTATACATAAGGGAGATTGTTAGATTACATGGATTTCGTTTGTCTATCATATCATGCATAGGGTTTTAGTTTACTACATAATTCTAGGAGTTATTTCAAAAATGTTTGGGTTCAAAGCTGAACCTTAGTACTGCTTTCGATCCTCGAATTGATGGTCAGGACAAGCAGATAATATAGACTTTAGAGGATATGTTGAGGGCTTGCATCATTGACTTCAAAGGTAATTAGGATGACCACTTCCCTTTGATTAAGTTTGCCTATAAAAACTGTTTCCACTCGAGTATCTAAATGGCTCCTTATAAGGCCCTCTATGGTAGAAGATGTAGATCACTGATTGGATGGTTTGAGGTAGGTGAAGTAGTATTGATTGGTCCAGACTTAGTACATCAGGCTATGGATAACATAAATATTATTCAAGAGATATTCAAAGTTTCACAGAGTCGTCAGAAATCCTACACAGATATTAGAAGAAGAGACTTGGAGTTTGAGGTCCATGATTGGGTGTCACTGAAAGTGTCACCCATGAAGGGTATGATGAGATTCAGGAAGAAGGAAAAGTTGAGTCCTCAATATATTGGTCCAAACCAAATTGTGAAGAAAGTAGGAAACATAGCTTATGAGTTAGAGCTACCACCAAAGTTAGCAGCCATCTATCCGATCTTTCATATGTCTATACTTAAGAAGTGTTTGGGAGATCCATCCTTGGTTGTGCCTGTGAAAGAAATGGAGTGAAGGATAAATTTGAGTTATGAAGAGATTCCAGTCAAAATACTTGATCGTCAGGTCTGCAAGTTGAGAACCAAAGAGGTTGCATCTGTAAAAAGTTTATTGAGAAGTCAATCTGTTAAAGAGGCTACATGGGAAGCTAAAGAGGATATGAAGGCTAGATACCTTCACCTATTCATGCCTTCTAATGATGAACTTGATGGTAATTATTCATTTTTACTCTTCGAGTTACTTTCCCATTGTTAAGTTGAGTTCTTATCTTTGAGTTGATGTTCTTCTTGAGTCTATGAGTATTTGAGTATGCATGTCTTTAATGGTATTCGTGCCTAATGATAATGTCAAAAGTGGTCTTTAATTCAAAATCCTGAGTTAAAACTAATTTCAGAAGTATGAGTATTCGAGTATTCGAATATTTGATTCCTTCTTGATAGGCCTCCTAGTTCCATATCATTTAAGAACGAATGATCCCAAGGGGGAGATACTATGACACCCCATAACTCTATACTTATTTGTACCTAAGTTTCAAGCCTCATTATTATATGTGAAAGGTGTATTAGGGTCATAAGAGACCTCTAGCACTTCATCGAGTTCAAAACCTTCCTATAAATTAAGTTTCTTATATTAAATGATCATAACTCTTAGCATACAATGAATTAGGTGGCCCATCACTAACCAAATAAAAGCCCTTTGAATTACCTTTCCAACGCAACTAGTTTCACCTCATTTGGAGTTCGAAGTTAAAAGTTAAGTTGCTCTAGAATCCCCTAAATGGCAGTAAAATGAATTACGGCCCATCTGCTAATTCGTGGAGAAAGTTTCTAAAACTTTAATTTTTGGCCCAAGACTTTACAAACCCATGTACAGGTCGTAGAACCTTCTACAGGTCATAAAATAAACCAAAATCCCATAATTGGGTCATTATTTGTACGGGGTACATGTTGATGTGTTCACCGATCATAAGTGCCTTCGTTATGTCTTCACCCAAAAAGATCTCAACTTGATGCAAAAAAGGTAGCTAGAAATTCTAAAGGATTATGATATGAGTATGTATTATCTTCCCATTAAGGCTAATGTGGTGGCAGATGCTTTGAGTAGGGTCTCTATGGGTAGCCTAGCTCACGTTGATGGTGGTGATGAGGATATGGCTAGGGGGTGCATCAGTTGGTTAGATTGGGGGGTTAGGTTGTTGATAGTTCTAAATCTTCATTGGTTGAGGAGGTGAAAGCTAAGTAAGATCTTGACCCCGCTTTGTTGGAATTGACGTTCCAGTAAAGATCTTGCATAGGCAAGTAAAGAGGTTGCGGAATAAGAAATTTCTTCCGTTAAGGTCTTTTGGAGGAACCAACAAGTTGAAGGTGCTACTTGGGAGGCCGAGGTGGATATGCAAAAGTGGTACCCTTATCTTTTACACTCTACTCAAGCCTAAGGTATTGATCTAAGTGCTCTATATGATCTTAAGTCTTAAGTTCAGCCCTCATGTCAGTGCCTATGTTCATGTTTAAATTGACAAGTTCATGATGATTTTACACTTATATTGAGATTTTTTAAATGATGTTTAAGTGCATTGTTGCATCCTTATATGGAAATAAAGTGTCATGCTTGCATCTCTTATGTACATTTCTTTGATATATGGGAACGAATATGCCCAAGGGGGGAGATATTGAACGACCATAAAAAGTGCCCTAAAATGTGCCAATGGAAATGCTCGAAATCATAATTTCCATATATCTCAAAATTTGTGCATGCTATTAAAAATTCAACTTCATATTCTTTTTCAGGAGGTCAAAATCCAAATTCCAGTGAGGTTTTTGGCCCAAGGCGCGATGCACCAGGGGCGTGCCTCAGTTCATTTTGTGTGCTATTTTTCAAGCTCCGTCCAAGACTTTACAGTCTTGGGCCTAAGTGTTCCAAACGTGAAAATACCTATACTTAGTCATATTTCACCCTTATATCATTCAAAACATTCCCCAATACTCATTCAAACACTTAATATTTCACTCCTAAATTCAAGTCTCAAAACTCATCTGGGTCTTAAGGCTCTCATTCAAGTTTCAAGTTCCATCTCCAATCTTCATCAAGTTACTCTCCAAAGCTAAGGTATGTAGGTTTCTTACTCTCCAAAGCTAAGGTATGTAGGTTTCTTTCATGGGTTCCTTTCACCCATGATACTTGAGATCTCTTTTACCTAAAATTGCATGATCTAAAGTTGATTTACTCATGGATCTTATCTATTATGAATTTCATTGCACACT
>JAOTQJ010094514.1:0-94454 GCA_025642045.1 Solanum sejunctum
TCAGCAGCAACAACAACAACCCATAACATCCAAAAACCTTTCCAAATACCATTATGACATCAAAACGTCACAAAATGGTATTGCGACGAAATTAACCGAACAGGTCAGCAATGAATCAAAATCATATTCATCATATTCAAACCTTCCAATATTCTCCATAAACAACAATACATCACCCCAACGCCCAACGGAAACCCCTAACGCTAAAACGCGATATAATAACATCGACGAGCTTCCGATTTAAGCCAACATTCATGTAATTAGTCGAATCATTTTATAACACTTCCTTTACCCCATAACAACTATTTCCATGCCAAAGAAATACTAATACATGACAACAAGTCAATATCCAACCATATAAAAAATTCCATTCCCAATTCGACCACAACTCAAAATTCATAATTTCGTTAACAACCAATCCTATTTTCGCTTTTTACCTTGATTTTAACACATTTATAACACCTTTATAACCATTAATTAAGATAAACAAAGATAAAACTTAACATACCTTGCAAGCCTTTCCTACACCCAAAACTTTCGTAACTGGCAAACTATGCATTTTCTTGGTGAACCAATGCCACCATGCTACTTAGGGGCATCAATATATCAAGCTTGAAGCATAAAATATTTGAAAATACAAAAATATCTTCGATAGTCCATGTCTAATATCATAGTTGAATTATATTAAACGCTCGTGTATCATAGCTAAGCATAGGTTACAACAAACCTGGCCTATTCACTCATTATTAACTTATGTAGTCAAATATTTAGACCCGACTGGTAGATCGATTCCCATATTTGCATATCCCCAATATCTTTCCTTATTTGCTAATTAAATTATTAAATAGACATTGTGTAGCCTAATTCTTACTCTTAATTATTCCAGTCCTGGATCCTATAATTACTTAGTCCAACGAGTCACTTCTATCTTGAACTATGATTCCCTATAGGATTTGACCCCAGTCTCTCAGTTGACCGACGTAAAAAAATGTGTTCTTGTCAGGTAATCAATGAGTTCATAAATGAAGTGTTTGTTGAGCTTTGTTCTTGTAGTTAGGGTTCTTTTTACTATTTTCATGTTGTTTTTGTTGTTGAAAAATAGGTTTTAAAATAGAGGACAATAGAAGTGTCTCTAGTGAGAATGTTGGAGATATGAATGATATGCAAAGCGTTAACTAGGTCCAAGTGGGAAGCACGACACTATCCGACTACCCACATAGGTAGGAGGAGTTAATTTTCACATAAATAGCACGTGTTGCAACTCCTCCAACTAAAGGGATTATTTTAATGACTTGGCCACGAAGATCCTCATAAACACCTAAGGAGCATTGTTGATGTATGTCTCCTATTTAAGTTTAGGAGAGTAAGCCTGGAATCTATTTTACCAAGGCTATTTCTATTAGAACCTGTAAGTTAGAACCCGTAACTCCTTAATTGGATCAATTTCATAAAATTTTGGACCAAATATAAATTTAGTTTAAAGGGTGGTCTTTAAGATTTAAAATTTTGAGTGGGGTCATGTGTGTGGCATTTTTTGATTGGTCCAAGTAGAACTTGAGTGCCTGTATATATGTGTCTACATACTTCTCTTGTTCAAGAGCTCAACACTTAGAAAATTTGAGAGCAACCATGAGAATAACTCTCGGGTTGCTATAGTAGCTGGGGAGAAAAATTCTTTTTTTTTATCTTTCAATTATTTGACGCTTTAAGCTTGGTATATTGGGTCTCCTAAGTGGCATGGTGGTGTTAGTTGGCCAAAGAAGCGCTTGGTTTGATGGATATGAAGATTTGGGTCTAGTAAGGTACTTGAAAGATATGTTAATATCTAAATTCAATTATGTAAATTAAAGTTTGCGGGTGTGTTAGGGGATGTGTTAAATTGAAGGTAAAACATGAAAAGATGGTTGATTGTTAGCTTGAATTGTGAATTTGGAATCTTGGGTTGAATGGGTACAAACTTGCATATGAAGATATATTTATTATAGTCATATGTTTATGTTTATTTGTTATGAAAATAGTCTGTGGGGTGAAAGAAGTGTTGGGAAAACTATGTTACTTTATACATTAGGGTTAGATTGAAGTAGAGCCCCATGAAAGTGTAATGTTATGTTTTAGCGTTGGGGGTTTGCGTTGGGTGCTGGAGTGTTGTATTATAGTTATTGGAGTATATAGGAAGGCTTGAATATGGTAGATATGTACCTATATGTATGCCGCCCTGTTTTACCAAGTTATGACATAATAGCATTTTGTAGTGTTTTTGAAGTTGTAATGGCGTTGGAAAGGGATTATTGATGTTGTAGGTTGTTGTTGTTGTTGAATATTTGAGTCGAGGTGAATTCTTGGGGCAGCGTATTTTAAGGGGAGATGCTACCAAAATTTTTAAAATTTTTTGAAACAAAAAGGTAGAATTTAACACCCGATATGGTTGTTAATCTTTGGCGTTATTGTAATTTATGTAGACGTTGGACATCCTAAAGCATAAATTGGATTGGTTTTGCATTGGAATTAGTTGGTGAAAGAAATTGAGGTATGTAAAGATTCTTATATCTTGGCATGAATTAGTTAAGCTTAGTCAACGTCATACGTTTGAAAAATTCCTTCTCCTTCACAATTTGGGTCCAAATACATCCTATGTTTGCTCCTTAGTACTTTAATAAAAATGTATTTTATATTTTGACTCTTGGGTATGTAGAGACCTCAAGTTGTAAAATGTGTGAAATGGTTGAGAATGTTGAAAGAATGTATTTTGTTAGTGGGCGCAAATGCCCGTAACGTTCGACAAAAAGCCTAAATGGGATCTATGTTTATTCCTTGCCACACTTATGCTAAATTTACTTCATCCTTAACTTTTAACACTTTAGAATACATGAATGGTGTTCGTTTGACCGGAAGTAAATAGTTTAGAAAAATTATAGGTTCAAATGGTTCTGAAATTACTAATGCGTGCAACTTTCCATAGAAATTCTAAATCACTTTAAAAAGATTGTTTTGGAGCCTATTCTAGTAATGTGCATGATGGGAATTAAGTAAGTTTCTTGAAATCACCTTTATATGTAAAGTTGACCAACCTTGACAAAATTCATAAATGAATGATTTCTTGATTTCAAAAAAAAAATATGAATACTTTGCATATCAATAAGCTTATGGAACTAGTTTTTATGCATGTGATTCTCACGAGTCTATTCATGCCATTATGGTCTTGTTCCCCGGTTCTCGGGCCGGTTATGACCGTGCGTATGTATAACTATATGTATGTATATATATTTATTCCGAAGTAGGTTGGATACGGCAGTTCGATTTGCCCATGGGCCGACTTTGCATAGTTTGGAGACATAAGGAGCTGGGCTTGGGATATGTTGGCATCTTGACATATGGGTGATGGGACTTGTTCGCCCCTGGCTCATGTGAGTGCTTGGCCACTATTCGCCTTGGCTCACTTATCGAGTATGATGACTTCTACACATTACGATACGTGAGTGCTTGGCCACTGTTCACCTCAGCTCACCTATCCTATGACGTGAGTGCTAGGCCGCTGTTCGCCTAGGCCCACTTATTCTATTGTTGGGAATTGTCTTGGAGATTTTAGGGATTTGAAATTTTTGATGTTATGCTGTGGTATGGCACAAGTTTGGAGGTCGCCATCATTTTCATCCGGTATGCATTATTTTGATATTTTAAATGAAGAATTGTTTTGATGTTTGCATGCAGGTTTGACTCATATATTTCTATTGGGGTTATTACCCTAATTTATATTTCATACTTTTTGCATTACATATTCGGTACATATTTCGTACTGACCCCCTAACTTCCGAGGCTGCATTTCTTGCCCGCAGGTACCGACGCACAGGCTAGAGAGCCACCTTCTTAGGACCTCTGTCTACCGTTGAAGTGCTCCCTTTGCCTCAGGAGCAGATTTTTAGTATACATATGTACACTTATCTTCTGTATTTTGTATTTATGTATATTAGAGGGTATGATGGGGCCTTGTCTCGTCCTATGATTCAGTTCGTATGTGTAGAGGTCTATGGATATATGTGGGTGTGGGATATTGTATTTGGTATGACTTCATATGTATGATACATTTGTTGGGCGGTTCTACCGCAGTGGTGGCCTTGTCGGCCTCTTATATATGTGTATTGATGTTTGTTGTATGTTGGGGTTGTTGTCTTTAGGTGTGGTTAGTCAGTAAAACAGAGGACACTCTGTCAAAATTTGATATATTCCTAGCTATTATAGTTGGAAATCTAGTTTAGTGTTTATCTGGGTACCCAATCGGTGCTAATCACGGTCCTTGGGTTGGGTCATGACAGAAGTGGTATCATAGGAGTTACTCCTTGGAGTATCCACAAACCGCATCTAATAGAGTCTCGTTTATCAGTGTGTCATGCACCACAACTATAAACAGGAGTCTATAGGACATTTAGGATGTTACTCTTCCTTCTGGTCTTAGATCGTGCATTAGAGCAATGTTAATAGGATGATTTCCTCTATGACAAAAATTGTTTGAATTTTAGATAGGCCACCGAGGATGAAACTCGTTGGCCGCAGGGAAAGACCTGTAGTAGTAGTTGGGGCCCGATGTTGTCGCAGAACTACCCTAGCTCATGACCAGCCGGAGATAGAGATTGTATTCCCGACAGCGAGCTCGATCACTCCACCATCTCCAGAGGGTTAGGCGTCAGAACCTCCAACTCCCCAGCCAGGTGCAGAAGTCGGGGAGCTGCGGGAGGCAGTACAGTTGTTGACTCAGATTGTGGCATGTCAGTCCCACAGACAGGAGGCTGGAAGTAATCAGGTATCCTATTGAAATAGTGCCCGGGCCCGTGATTTCTTGGCTTGTAGACCACCAAAATTCTTTGGGTCCAAACCTTCCGAAGATCATCAGGAGTTCTTGAGACAGATGCAATAGACATTAAGGATGATTGGGGCCTCCAAAGTGAAATCTGTAGAGTTGGCATCCTATCGATTGCATGATGTTGTGGCAAATTGGTACGAGTCGTGGCTTTTATCCTGAGGTATAGAAGCCCATCCTTCTATTTGGGGCGAGTTCACTGAGGCATTCCTGGCTCACTTCTTACCTCCAGAAATTAGGCGCACCAGGGAGGACAGGTTTCTGATGTTGAAGCAGCAGGGTCGGTCAATTCGAGAATATAGTCTGGAATTCGACTCTTTGGCCTGATATGCACTTGCACATGTTTCTAGTATGACAGATCGTATGCATCGCTATATTATGGGGCTGTATTCATATTATGTGGATAGTTATCTAGTATTGGCTGCCCAACCGGGGATGGATATTGCCCATATTTAGGCCCATGCCTAGGGGATGGAGGATCATCGTTGAGGAGCCAGGAGGATAGGACAAACGATAGGGGGATACCAAAGAGGGCTAGGTCATCCGATTCAGCAGTAGATTTTCGGGGCAGGCAGTCTCGGCTGCAGCATAGTGGGCCTCCTCCTCGACCAGTGCGAAGCACATCTTCACAGACCCCCGATAGGAGACCAGCTATTACTAGTCAGTTAGGGGCAGGACTGTGTCCCAGCAGCCAGCAGAGATTTACTATACCCCTGTTCCCTCATTGCAGGAAACAGGACCCGGGGGAGTATTTCTACTCTACAAGTGCCTGTTTTATTTGTGGCCATCAAGGCCACCTAATGTGGGATTGTCCTAATAGAATTGGTGCAGAAGGGTCCACGAACACTTCTCGAGCAGTAGGAGCTTCTTCTTTTGCTTCAATGGCTATGAGCCCTATGGGGCTAGGTACCCTAGAAGCAACAGGTCGCGGCAGAGGTTGCGGTGGAGTTGTAGCAGTCCTGCTAACCGCATTTATGCCCTAGCTAGCCGACAGGACAAGGAGGCATCGCCTAATGTTATTACAGGTACATTATTTGCTTATTCTAGGGCTATGTATGTGTTGATTGACCCTGGTTCCTCTTTGATGCATATTTCCCCGTTGGTTGCACGCACGATTGATATAGAGTTTGAACAAATAAAGCCTTGTGAGGTTGGGACACCGAAGGTGAATCTATTATAGTTAATAGAGTTTATAGAAACTACCCGGTATCTGTTCTTAACCACTATACTCTGGCTGATTTGATAGAGCTAGATATGACGGATTTTAATGTAATTATGGGTATGGATTGGCTAGCTTCTTGCTACGCTAAGGTTGATTATAAAAAAAAGTTAATTCAATTTTAGTTTCCAGGAGAACTAGTTATGGAATGGTCGGGTAATATTGCAGCACCGATGGGTAAGCTTATTTCGTACCTCAAGGCCAGTAGGATTATCAGAAAAGATTAGCACCTAGTTCGGGTACATGATGTGAATGTCGAGCCTCCGGCTCTCTAGTCTATTCCCGTAGTTAGTGAATTTCCAGATGTATTTCCAAATAAACTTCCTGGTCTTCCTACAGAGCGGGAAGTAGAGTTTGGTATAGATCTATGGCCCATTACTCAGCCTATCTCGATCCCTCCATATAGAATGGCGCCAATCGAGTTAAAGTAATTGAAGGAGCATCTTAAGGATTTGTTAGAGAAAGGCTTTATTTGGCCTAGCACCTCTCCCTAGGGAGCTCCAGTATTATTCGTGAGGAGAAAGGATGGGTCGCTGCGGATGTGTATTGACTACTGACAGCTGAACAAGGTCACTGTTAAGAATAAATACCCTCTCCCCAGGATTGATGATTTGTTTGACCAGTTGTAGAGAGCCAGGTATTTTTCAAAGGTAGACCTGCGATCAGGGTATCACCAAGTGCTAGTGCAGGAAGAAGATATTCCTAAAACAACATTAAAAACTTGCTACTGAAATTATTAATTCAGAGTTATGTCATTCGGGCTAACAAATGCTCCAGCAGTATTTATGGACCTTATGAATCGAGTGTTTAAACTATTTTTGGATGTGTTCGTGATTGTGTTCATTGATGACATCCTAATATATTCTCGAGCTGAGGAGGATCATGCAGATCACCTGAGAACCATCCTTGGCATTCTTCGTCACCAAAAGTTATATGCTAAATTCTCAAAATGCTAGTTTTGGCTATATTAAGTGGCATTCTTGGTCCATGTTATAGGAGTTGAAGGCTTCCAGGTAGATTCCCAGAAGAATAAGGCCGTAAGGTGTTCGCCTAGGCCCACAACGTCGAAAGAGGTACGTAGCTTTCTGGGGCTAGCTGGTTATTATAGGAGATTTGGAGAGAAGGTTGCTTCAAGTGCAGCACCTTTGACAAAGCTAATGCAGAAAGGGGCGAAGTTCTAATGGTCCGATGCCTGTGAGTGCAGCTTTCAGGTATTGAAGGAAAAATTGACTATAGCTCCAGTTCTGACCTTGCCTAAAGGTCAAGACAGGTATGTGATTTATTGTGATGCTTCCCTTGTGGGTTTGGGGTGTGTATTAATGTAGCAAGGCAAAGTGATATCCTATGCTTCCCGGCAGTTCAAGAAGCATGAGCAGAATTACCCTACCCATGATTTGGAATTAGCTGCGGTGATCTATGCTTTAAAAATTTGGAGGCATTATTTGTATAGTGTTCATGTTGACATTTTTAAAGATCACAAAAGTCTCCAGTACATATTTAAGCAGAAAGAGTTGAACTTGTAGCAGCGGCGATGGTTAGAATTGCTGAGGGACTACGATATTAATATTCTCTACCATCCAGGGAAAGTGAATGTCGTAGCAGATGCGCTCAGTCGCAAGTCCATGGGCAGTTTAGCTAACTCACCCCTCGAGAAGAAGAGATAATTCAGGATATTCAGTAGTTAGTCAATCTGGGAGTTCGATTGGCAGATTCAGAAATGTGCTCGAAAATGTGTCTCGAAAGTGCCTGGAAACGTAGTTTGCATATAACTCAAAGTATATGTGCTATTTCAGAAATCTGACATCATGTTATTGATCAGGGTATCCAATTAAGTGGGAAATGGTTCTAACCCTAATTTTACAGTGATTGTAGAAATTTTTGAAATTTCAAAGTGGCGAAAAATAGTCATGTTTTCACACCCCAGGCATGACGCGCTAGTGGCGCACCCCAGGAACGACGCGCTAGTGGCGCACCTCAGTGTTAAAAGTTTCCAGTTTGTTGACTCAGTCCAATGCGTTTGGGTCTTGGGCCTAAACCTCCCCATGCGTGCACATACCTATACTTAGCCATATTTCACCTTCATATCATCGAAGACATTCCTCAACACTCAATCAAATACTAAGACTCATCTTTCACTCAAAAATTTAAGTCCAAAACCTCATCCAAATCTTAAGGTTCTTATTCAAGTTTCACGTGTCCATCTCCAATGTTCATCAAGTTATTCTCCAAAGTCAAGGTAGGTGGGTTTTCTTCATAGGTTTCTTTCACCCATGATGACCAATCTCCCATTTACCTAAAATTGCACGATTTAATGTTGATTTACTCATGGGTCTTATTTATTACGAAATTCACTGCACACCATATTAGGGTTTCATGAAATTATGATTGTTTTAGCATGTTTTGAGCTATGAATTTATGATCTATTGTGAGATTTGATGAAGAGTTTTAATGTATATTGCTTTAGGGTGTTACCAAGCATCTATTGATGTTTTTATATTGAATTTTCTAGTATGATAACACTCTTGAATTGTATGTTTTTACACTAGCACTACACACCCGCCAAGTGTTTGATAAAATATTTGATTATGTATTCTTGAGTCGCTGAAGGTCTAAAGCATGGCATATGAGTTGAATGACTTTGTGATTATGCTAGGAATGTGTATATGAGTTGTTTTCATAAATAAGTACCTATAGTGTCGAAAGTAGATTCTTGGGTTCCCATGTTTGTTGTGCTCTTGAGAAAATGGAGAAGGCCCTCTCTAGATGCTTGAAATGGAATTTTTTGATGAGCTAGTTCTATGATTCCTACCAATAAGGTCATACCATAAGATAGAGGACTAATGGCTCCTACCAAAAAGATCATATCGTAAGGTATGGACATCCTGCCAAAAAGTCCATGTCATAAAGTAGAGTGACTAATGATTCCTACCGAAAAGATCATATCGTAAGGTATTGACACACTACCAAAAAGGCTATGTAGTATGGTAGAAAGACTAATGTATTCCACCAAAAAGATCATATCATATGGTGTGGATATAGTATCGAAAATACCATGCTGTAAAGTAGAATGAATCATGACTCCTACACAAAAGATTATATATGATAGTAGGAAACGTATTATACTACCTATCAAAAAGACTATGTTGTATAGGAGGAGTATTGGTAATGCTCTTTGAAAATGTTATGTCATAAGGCGAGTGAGGTCCATTTGGCTCATTTCATTAAGGTTGGTAGAAAGGATTTTGAGTATGTATTCCATATTGATTTTACATTCCTTGATTATGATTTACAAGCATGTTTTACCTTAAGCATTGATCATGCATGTAACATTGATGCTATACCAATCCTTTGCTTACAGTTATGCATTTCAATTATGTTTCCTATCCCTTTCTAGCATTTCATCCTATATACTTAGTAAATTCAAATGTACTAATGCATACTTTATGCCTACATGATGTCACCGTGTAGGAACCAGAGCCCCACTTAAGCATCCATCCACATGGCTAGTATGATTTTTCATAAGTTTGCTGGTGAGTCCTTCTTCCAAGGATGATGTTTATGATCTCATGTTATGTTCTAAGACTATCTTTCTTTTATGTATGCACCGACTATAAGGGTGAGCTTGGTTGCTTGTCTTGGCCCCCACTCTTATCTATGTAGTATAGGTGTTGTTGGACAAGTTATGTATTTATACTACGAGACTTGACTCTCTCATTTCTTGATGTTTATGGTACTAAAGAGGTCCCTTAGACCTATTTTCCCCCTTTTATTTATTATCTCTTATCATCGATTTTTATTAGCTTCCATGACCAAAGATGTGTAATAATATGCAAAGAGGCTTATTTGGGGTTCCTTTGGATTCCCCATTTATCGGTCAAGGTTAGGACCTAGGCTTGGGTCGTGACAAAGATGTTATCATAGTACTAGGTTTTTTAATCCTCGGAGTCCAACACACTACATGATTAGAGTCTTATTCAGGGTTCTGTTGTGCACCACAACTATGAGTAGGAATCTATGAGACCTTTTAGGAAATGTTTCACTTTTTCAAGTTCTAAGTGTGCTATAGATATGAAGTAAGTATTCCCCATAATAATTGTTCTTTGTCATGTTAGTTGATCATGCCTAACACTAGAGGAAAAACAGGTCATGCTCCCGAGGAACAACTGGCTTATGGTGAGCTATGGGATGCTCTCACCTTGGTAGCTCAAGCTATGGTCCATCAAGTTAATCAAGTGTCCCAAGCCACTCATGCTCCTACCCTAGGATCTAGGGTGAGAGACTTTAGGAGGATGAACCCACAAGAGTTCTATAGGTCAAAGGTTGATCAGGACCTACAAGAGTTTATTGATGAGAATTATAAGGTATTGGCCATCATGGGTGTTAGATCAAAACACAAGGTGGAGTTGATAGCTTACCAACTCATTGGGATAGCACAAATATGGTTTACTCAATGGAAGTAGGGAAAGGGAAACAATAATGTGGTTATATGGGAGGAGTTTAAGGCAGCTTTTCTTAATCAATTCTTCCCTCTTGAGCTTAGGGAGGCCACGATCGTGGAGTTAATTAATTTGAAACAATGGATATTGAGTGTGTAGGAGTATGCCTTCAAGTTCAATTCTCTAAATATGCTTCTCACTTGGTTGTCGACCCAAGGGCTAGAATGAACAAGTTTGTGATGGGTGTCTCCGATTTTGTGAGTGAAGAATGTCATTCTGCTATGTTGATTAATAACATTGATTTTTCCCATTTGATGACTGATGTTGGACAAATGGAGGAGGAAATATTGAGGAAAAGAAAGGTTAATGAGGCCAAGAGGGCTCAATTTGATGGTGGCTCTCAAGGTCTAGAGTCCAACGATGATCCAAGCAAGAGGGTTTCAAAGAATGGGGTGTCAACGTAAGGCCCCAAGGAGATGATTGGGTGACTCATCCAAGATGCCTAAAATATGGGAGGAAACATGGTAGTACATATTTTAGGAACACGAGTGCATGCTTGGGGTGAGCTGAAATAGGCGACAAAATTTTGGAGTGCCCATATGCTCAAAACAACGGAAAAGATGGTGATGTTGATCAAGTTGATGCTCCAATACATAATCAGTTCTATGCTATTCAAAGGAGGCAAGGGGGAGATGAGGCACCCAATGTTGCTAACAATAAGTTGAGGTTTCCTTTGACTTGGATTTGTATGCATTAATGGGTCCGGTGTGTCACTATTTTTTTCTTTATTATATTGTTGCTTGTGGCCTTTTTATGTGTGTCCTGAGTTGTTATGTGAATCTTTTTATGTCCAGCCCCTTTATTGAGTCTACTGTTGCTAGGATATGCATAAGTATTGTTTTGTGGTCATGTTGCTCCCAGATCTTGCCTTATGATTTTGTTGGATTGGTGTGGTGAGTCTTGAGATCATACTTGGAGTGGACAGTTGCATGCATATCATCTCTTCTTTGATTGTAGTGTCTGTAAAGTTAGATTTCAACCTTCTATTGTGAAACTATCCTTGAGTGGAAGATGTCAAGAGATAGCAAAATACGTAGGCTTAATTATTGTCTGAAGGTATAATTTATCTCAAAGGGTTGCATGTATCATCATGAGAAAATTAGGAGTGTTAAACCTGAGTCATCTTATGGATTGAGTTGTATTTTGTGGTCGATGAAGCCTTGAATGCCTTTTCCGATATGTTGAATTTGGGGTAGTGTCTTTTAGTTGGCTAGTGAATCGGCTATATCCATTGGTATCATGAATAAGGTGTTTAACTACTATCTTATTATGTTTGTGGTGGTCCCTTAAGTTAATATGTTGGTTTGTGTTCGAAAGTGAAGAAGAGCTTGCGAATCCTTTGAGGGTGAGATTGTGGATTTTGATATATGTGAGGTTGCTTGTGCATCATGGGAAGGGGACATCTTTGGAGTAACAAGAGGGTGGTTGAATAAGTTCACCGGTTGACTAGGTTAGTAATAGATTGGGTGAGGTTGAGTATTGTTGTGTAGTGGTTTTGATGGTTGCCACTTTCTTTGGTTGGAGGGTCCAGTTTGGGCAAGGCCTTAATCCCGCCATAATAGAGTTAGAGTTTTTGGGTGAAAGAGGGTAGAGTGGAGGTTGTCTCCCGAGGGAAAGATGGTGTTTTATGGAACCAAGTGAACTAAGTATGATTAGGGTCGACAATTGAGTTCATGGTTTGTGAGTCCTTGTAGAGTATTAAGGAATATTGGTGAGGTTGCCTACAAATGGGGATGATCTATGGATATGGTTTATTCGATTTCTATGCACCTATGACAAGGTGGTGCATGGTGATCCAAGTGCTACGGTAGCTTTGAAGGATTGGGGGTGTGATGGAGTTTATTTAAAAAATCATCAAGTTGAAGGTGTCTCTCATGGAGCTGGAGCGAGCATGGAAAAGCAATAGTCGTATCTCTTTCATACTATTCAAGCCTAAGATAGAAACTTATAACTTCATGTGATTTCAAGTCTTATGTTCAACCTCATGTCATTGTATACATTCATGTTTAAACTGACAAGTTCATAATGATTTTACAATTATGTTGAGATTTTTGAAATGATTTTTAAGTGTATTGTTGCATCCTTGTGTGGGCTAAAATTATCTTGTTTACGTCTCTTATATACCATTCTGTGACATTTGGAGATGAAGGTTCTCAAGGAGGAGAAATTGAAACAATGCCAAAAGTGCCTGAAAATATGCCTCGAAAGTACCCGAAATCGTAATTCTATATATCTCAAAATTCATGTGTTAGTTCAAAAATCCTTCTTCCTTTTTTTATATAAGGGGATCGAATTGAGAGGAAGATGAGTTTAACCCTAATTTTAGAGCGACCATATCAAATTTCAAAGTGGCAAAAAACACTGAGGTTTTCACACCGTAGGCGTGACACACTAGTGCGTGCCTTAGTGTTAAAAGTGCACAGTTTGGATTTGTCGGTCCAACGCTTTTTGGTATTGGGACTAAATCTCCCCATATGTGATAATACCTATACATAGACATATTTCACCTATATATCATCCAAGACATTCCCCAATACTCATTCAAACACTTAGACTCATATTTCAAACAAAAATTCAAGTCCCAAAACTCATCCAGATCATGAGATTCTCATTCAAGATTCAAGTCTCCATCTCCAATGTTTATCAAGTTATTCTCCATAGTAAAGTTATGTAGGTTTCTTTATGGTTTTCTTTCATCCATATGTGCAAGCTACCTTTTACCTAAAATCACATGATTTAATGTTGATTTACCCATGGGTCTTACTTGTTATGAAATTCACTGCATACTATATTGGGGTTTCATGAAATTATGATTGTTTTGGCATGTTTTAAGCTATGAATCTATGATATATTGAGTGATTTGATGAAGTATTTTGAAGTATATTGCTTAAGGGTATTACCAAGCATCTATTTATGGTTTTACATTGAATTTTCTAGCATGATAACACTCTTGAATTGCATGTTTTTACACTAGAACTACACATTCGCCAAGTGTTTGATAAAATGTCTGATTACGGATTCTTGAGTTATTGAAGGTCTAAAGTATGGCATATAAGTTGAATAACTTTGTGATGATGCTAGGAATGTTTATATGAGTTATTTTCATGAAAAAGTACCTATAGTGTTGCAAGTAGATTGTTGGGATCCCATGTTTGTTGTGCTCTTGAGAAAAGGGAGAATGCCCTCCGTTGATGTTTGAAATGTAATAGTTGATGAGCTAGTTCTATGATTCCTACCAAAAAGGCCAGGCTGTAAAGTAGAGTAACTAATGGTTCCTACCATAAAGATCATATCATAAGGTATGGACACCCTACAGAAAAGGCCATGCGGTAAGGTAGAAAGACTAATGGATTCCATGAAAAAGATCATATCATAAGGTATGGACATTCTATTGAAAAGGTCATGTCATAAGGTAGAATGAATCATGACTCCTACATAAAATATTATATTGTAAAGTAGAGGACGTCTTATAGTACCTTTCAAAAAGACTATGTCTAACAGTAGAAGTATTGTTAATGTTCTCTAAAAAGGTTATACCAACTAAGGCGAGTGGGAGCCATTTGGCCCATTCCACGAAGGTTGGTAGAAAGGGTTTGAAGTATGTATTCCACATGGAGTTTACATTTGATGTTATACCCATCCTATGCTTATAGTTCTGCATTTCGAATATGTTACCTATCCTTTGCTAATTCCATCCTACATACTTAGTACATTCAAGTATACTAACACATACTCTATGCTTACATGATGTTACGATGTAGGAACTAGAGCCCTACTTGAGCATCTCCCTCCATGTGGCCTGTGTGATTTCTCCCAAGCTTGTTGGTGAGTCCTCTATCTTAGGGATGATGTTTATAATCTCATGCTATATTCTAAAACTATCTTTCTTTTATATATGTATTGACTATGAAGGTGAGCCCGATTGCTTGTCTTGGCCCCCACTCTTATCTATTTAATAGAGGTGTTGCTGGAGAAGTTATGTATTTATGTTATGAGACTTGACTCTCTTCTTTCTTGATGTTTATGGTACCAAAAATGTCCCTTAGTTCCATTTCCACCTTTTATTTATTTTCTCTTATCGTCAATTTTTAATTGCTTTCGAGACCAAGGATGCGTAATGATATACAAAGAGACTTGTTTGGGGTTCCTTTGGGTTCCCCATTCGCTAGTGATGGCTAGGACCTAGGTTCGGGTTATGACATTTCCCACTCAATTTTATCCCCTGATTGAGAATATGAAGTCAGATTTTCAAAATCATGCATAGATTTTGAGATATATGAAAATTATGATTATAGGGCAATTTAAAGCACATGAGGGGCTTTTCAATGTCTCCTCCTTGGGAGCATTCATCCCTGAATGTCAAGGAAACATGCATAAGAGAAGTAATTATGAAAATTTCGGCCCTACAAGAACTCACTAAATGCATTTAAACATCATTTTCAAAAATTCCAACATGAATGCCAACAATAAACATGTTTTCGTAAATATGAATGCATGCAAAATGATATGAGGGATAAAACTTAAGACTTGAAATCATACAGGGGACTTAAATTATTACCTTTGGCTTAAGTATAGTGGAAGAGATAAGAGTATCACCTTTTCAGATCCGCTTCGACTTCCTTTTTGGCACTTTCAACATGTTGATTTCTCTAAAGAACCTTGATTAAAGCTACATACTTATTTCTCAACCCCTTCACTTGACTATTTGAAACGCGCCAAAAATGCCACAAAAATGTGCTTCGGAAATGCTCATTATCATAATATCCATATATCTCAAAATTCATATATGATGTCAAAAATCTGACTTCATATTCTTGATCAGGTGGAAAAATTGAGTGGAAAATGGGTATATCGCCAATCTTAGAGGATCTATAGCAAAAGAATAATTTCCAAAAAATTCAATTTCTAGTGGCGATCCCTGTCCTGATATGTAGTCAAATTATAGTAAATTTAATGCCTAAAACAAAGGACTTTGCATGTTCTTAATACAACTTTTTGTGGTTTTTATGCGTTTTTGTATTGTTCTTGTAGAAAATATAGGTTAGCACGATTTTGGGAGAAAATTATAGATTTTGATGAGGTTCAAGACATACAAGCCATCCTACGAGTCGTAGCCTAAACTATGAGTCATAGTGTGCCCTTATAGCCAGAAACAATGTTCAAAAATTAGATATTTGCAAAGTGAAGGTCAGCTATACAAGGTTCATATATGAGTCGTAAGTCTCACTACAACTCATAGGATAGGGCCTTGTAGCCAAAAATAGTGTTGCCAAAATTTGGACCATGAACTGCAACTTAAGACTACGAGAAGACACTCCAAGTCATAGAGCAAACCACAACTCATAGCAATTGATTATAGCAGTCAAGTCCAAAATACCAAGCACTGACCTACGAGTCATACCTATGAAACATACCTACTACTAGCTGTATTTTTTATTTTATTTTTAGGGTCTTTTTGTAACTAGTATAAATAGTTAATGATAGGGCTTTTGAAAGAGATTCTCAACACTTTTCCAAATTCCGCAACTTTGAATATTCTCAAAGAGTATTTTTCTTATGATTTAGAGTAGCTTTTAGGATATGTTTGAAGACCTACTTTGGGGGATTTCAAAATCACTTGTACACAAACTCCGTTGTTGCAAGCTTGGGGTTTCAATATGAAGGTGGTTTGGTTCTTTGTTGCTCTTGGGTAACATCTAAACCGTCTTTATTATACTCGTTGTTTGTGATGTTACCCTAGCCATGAGTGTCTAATCACTCATAACTTGGATTTGTGGGAACCATGAGGAGTTGACTTGAAATAACCCGAATTTTGTACATTTCTTTGATTGGTTATCTGCATGTGTTATCTATTTCCTTTCATTTTGAATGTTGTTTGGTGGTGGCCAACACCAAACCCTGCCTACTATCACGATCCCAACCAAGCTAGTAATGAGTAGGAAAGGGAAGTAGATAACAGGATTTGACTGATGTGTTGTCATCTAATAAACAGAACCTGATGAAGGGGAGGTTGACTAAGTCAATGTGTATTGGTTAGTCGGCACACCATGGTTGCCGACCAAGAGCCACGGTGAAATTCAACCTTCACCTTTACAAGAGGGCTGGAAGAACCTAAGTTATCATCCTACATGCGATGTATCAATTAGAATTATGTTATTCAGGGTAATTGAGTTAACGAATCATGAGGAACACAATTCTCAAGTTGTCCCTCAATTTTATTGTCTATTTGAATTAGTAATGTAGTATTTTTTTTAATCTTCTTTCATTTGAAATTCCAAACCCCCCCTATTCTAGAGAAGTTAGTTGATTGATGCTTGAAATAATTATTAGTGAGTCAATATGGTCAACCCTATATTGCTTGTGAATTTGACCCTAAACTCAAGTTAGATTTATACTTGATAGTGATTACTCTACTGTTGGAGAGTGAACATAAAGAATTATGGCACCGTTGTCGGGGAATACAACTAGGTTTTTGACTTGATTTCAGTAGTGGTTAGTTTAAGTATTAATTTCTAGATTCACTTGTATTTTGCTTTTGTTTTTGTTTTTGTTTTTGTTTTTGTTTTGCTTGCAGGGTATACTAGGTTTGTATGCCCACCACAAGGAGCCAAGGCAAACCCTTAGTTCCAACAAACTTGGAGATCCATCAAATTGCAAGAAGAATGGCCCAAGATAATGAGGACATCGCGATTGATAAAGTTACTGGTCAACATGAGAAAGATGTAGGTAGAGATGACAACCCACCAAAAAGATAAAATAGGCCATACTATAGGGCTTTCAACGAAAGTGCATATGGTTGGAATCAATATAGGCTGAACCCTTTACCCATGGATGTTACGGGAGCAATAGTGTTATCACCACTATCGACCGACACTACGTTCACCGTGTCTAGTGGTCTTCTATAAATGCTTAAAAATTGTAGCTTTTTTATGAGGCTAGTTTCGGAGGATCCACATAGCCATCTCCATAATGTTGCATTTGTTTGCAAGAGTGTGATATGTTCCCGCTATCTCTAATTGAAAAAGAGGCAATTTTGTTATTAAAGCTTCCACAAAGTTTGAGCACTAGTTGGGCTGAGCTACAGAGAGCCTTTTTAAAGAGGAATTATCTGAGGTCCAAAAAGCTTAAACTCAAAGATCAAATCAAGAACTTTAAATAATTGTCGAGTGATTAGATCAGTACAATGTGGGAATGATTGACCAAGTTCTTGAGGATGGTTTCGGATCAAAGAGTTGTCGATGATACCTTAGCAGATATCTTTTATCGTGCTCTTGATTAAAATAGTCAAGCTTATGCTGATAAAATCATGGGAGGCATGCTTCTTGATCAACCTTTTGCATGAATCGTGAAAAGAATGGAGCAAGTGGTTAAAACAAATAGATCTTCGGGGCAAAAAGAGAGAGGTACTAGTAAAACTTCTTGCGGTGAACACCAACAACGAGTAAGCCAAAGTGAATGAGGAGATTATGCAACAACTTGCACAACTTCACACAAGTATGGACTTGGTGTGAAACAATACCAAGCAAGTGTTCATGTGGTGACTCACCAACCTCCAAAGGCGTCCATGTATGAAGAACCCTTCTTTGACGAATATGCTTTCTTTGTGAGTAATCAAGCAGCTGGTTTATAAAACAATGCCCAAGGGTCCACCTCTGACTATTGGAGGCAAGGCTCCAGGAATGAAGGTTGGAATTACAATTATAAAGGAGTGTATAGAGATAAATATGGTGGCTATTATAAAAGAGAAAGAGTACCGGAGGCTGAGTTAGGGCAAAAAGATGGTAATAGAAATGGTCTCTATGTGCCTCCCCATAATAGTGATGCCGAATCTAGTAATTCTAGAATTGAGAAAATGTTTGACAAGTTATTAAAGAGGACTGACCATCATGATGAGACCTTAAAAGTCATGAAATTGAATATTTCAAGCATAAACCAAAACATAGAGTCTCACTCGGTAGCCATTAAATAATTAGAGCAACAATGTGATCAAGTTTCTTCTCAATAGAAACAATGCCAAAAGAGAACTTTGACAAGAAACACAGTCAAAATCAAAGGAATGATAGGCATTACATGACGATCATAACAAGAAGTGGGAAAAGTACCATAGAACCCCAAAGGCGGATTTGTGATGATGAATCTTATGAGAAGGGTGTTGATAACAAGGTTGATGTTAGTGAAAAAGGTTTGGAGAGCAATGGGATGCAAAGTGAAAAGTGATAGAGGAAGAAAGAGAAAACAAGATCCCAAAACCTCATCCATATTTTCCTCAAAGACTCAATAAAAAAGAGGAGGATGGAAAATTCAAACACTTCCTTTCTATGTTGAATTAATTGTCTATTACAATCCCTCTTCTAGAAGCATTGGAGAAGATGCTTGGGTATGCTAAGTACATGAAGTATTTGGTGATGAAAAGGTACATATTGAACCAAGAGCTTTCGTAAGAAGTCTAACAATGTAGTGCCATCATAACCAAATTCCTAGTCCAAAAGAGGGAAGACTCCAGTGCATTCAGCATTTCTTATACCATCGGTGATGTAGAGTTCGCAATAGCATTATGTGATTTAGGAGCAAGAATAAATTTGATGCCTCTTGCCATTTTCAAAAAGCTTATTCTTGGTACTCTTTCTCACACAAGAATGTGGTTACTCATGGTGGAAAGAACTATCAAAAAGCTAAAAGGGATACTTTTTGATGTGCTTGTAAAAGTTGAAAAATTCATCTTTCCTGCTAATTTCATGATCCATGCTTGTGAGGTTGATTTTGAGGTGTCCATTACATTGGGAAGGTCACTTCTGGCTACCACGAGAGCCTTGGTGGATATGGATTTTGATCAACTACCATTCAGAATCAATGGTGCAGAGGTTATTTCTAACATCTGCTAAAAATAAAGCATCCGGACAAGTTCAAGAGCAAAGTGTAGGCCATTGAGGATTTCTGATGATGGAGATGACTAAATCGAGTAATGACATTAAAGAAGGTGCTTTTTAGGAGGCAAACCAAGTATTTTTCTTTTTTTGTTTTTGCTTTTTTTTTAAGTTTGTTTTGGTTGCTTGAATAGATAGGTAGTGGATTGATTTTTGGTTTTGATTTTAAAGACATTGAATCAGTTGTGTTTTTTTGAAGATTGGTGTGTTTTGAGATTTTGATTTGCAGGGGTGAATCAAATCTTCATTTGAAATAGCCACTATGACTAGGCCTATGAGTCGGAGTGCATGTTATGACTCGTAGTCATTCCTCATAGAGTGAAATAGTGCTTGATTGATATTGGCACATATACTGTGATCCAACCTTATAGTTCATAGTCCATCCTATGAGTCATAAGAGGGGTTTGTAGTACCTAGGTATGAATTCTGAATTTTACTAAATATTTTAGACTGCTTCAAGATCATGACCTACAAGTCATAGGTAGCGCTATAACTCATAGTTTGGGTTTCACAGCCTCGATCTGTAGAATTCTAAAAATGACTCGGTAGGGGTATATTAAGGGTCAAAATGATTTTGACCCCTAAAGTCCCTATTTTTGAAACCTTACTTCCCCGGAAAGTATTCCCAAAATATTTTTCAATTTTTCCTATCAATTTTCCGAAAAACCATATCATTTTCTAGCAAGATTTCTAGTGGAGAAACTTTATTCTAGGGTTTCAACTTTCCCTTTCTTTCTCAGTGTATCCACTTGCTTATCATCTTATTAATTGGTATGCTTTTGTGGTTAAATTTTGCACACAATATTATCTTCTTAAAATTGTTGGATGATTGTGGGTTTGGTGTGATACTGAAAGTGACAATGAGAAAACGCTTTTCTAGACATGAAAACTAGGGTTTGTCGATGACAATTCATTAATGTTTTTTGGAATTACAAATTCACCCCTATAAGTTAATTGTGATATCAAGACCTTGTCATATCTAGTGTTGATTATGGTCATTGTAGTGAATAATTGTGGATTGATCAACTGTTGGATTCATGTCGTAGTGCAACTTGGTTGTTGATGTGTTTTTGGGTTGAGAATGATCTTTTAAGATGCTCTTTTCATATGAATTTGGAATTGATCTCTTTGAACCTCTAGGATTGTGTGTTGTTATTGATGGTTGTGAGCTTAGGATAAAAAATTCTTGGGAAATTCTTGAATATGTTGGCAAGTTATTGTTTGATTGTCTAATTATTGATTCAAATTGTGGGGCAATTGTGGTTTGAAAGTTAATAACTAGGGTGATATGAAAATGGATATACCTATTGAATTGATTGAGAGAGTTAACTTTGATTGATGTTTAAATTATGTCATAATTAGTTGTAGTTTGTGTGGTGAAGTTATAGGCACCATAAGTGCCTGTTGTGTCCTGCTATGCGGCCATATTATGACTCATAGGAGGTCCTAAGGGTCATAATAGACTTTCGTAGGGTATAACAATCATCTATGGTTCCTTAACATTTACCATATGAGAACCACCTATAGGTCGTGGTCTTCACTAAGAATCATAGTGAGGGTCTCGTAGGACCTGTCTTGTACTTTAAAAAAGTTCTGAAAATTTTTACGAACCTAGACTATAACTCATAGGTAATCCTACAAGTCGTACCTATGCCTCATACTTGCAAATCTATAGCTGGTGTACTATCAAGTTTTTCTGGTTTTACTTTTTATTCTTGTTCTTCTTGTTGCATTCTCTAGTTGTGTTCTAATATTGTTGCAACTTTGGTGGTCATTCATTGTATAGGGTGTAATTTTCAGGTATAATTCTTTCAAAGGATAAAAATGTTATCTAGGATTTTCATAGAAAGCTAATACACATGGCCTTAAATACCAAGCAGACAGAGGGATTAGAGGAGGTCCACATGGTCCAAATTGACTTGGAGGCAAATGTGCCTCAAACCAGAGCTGGAGTTGCACGAACTCCGATGATATTTTTGAGTTCCTCCTAGTCTGAAAAAGGAGGTTTATGGAGATGAGTCAGCTCATAGTTCACCACAGATCACTCCTACTCATATGGAGTCAGATTCTCGTGAGGCATCATAGATGCTGCAGGGTGAGGCAGAGTAACAGCCCCTATCCGGACTAAGACCTCATTGCCATTCCCCATCTTGGTACATAGACTATGCAATGAGGCTGCAGTTTGTGTTTCTGTCCATATCAACCCATATATAAAGGCCTGCATACTATGGATCCCAGCCTGCTCAAGGCTAATGTGAACCAGGTGGCCCATCGAGTGCAGCTTCTCATTCCATGCCAGATCCATTCCCGTCAGAGCCATATACTAAGGAGTCTACTCCAGCTACCACCACATCCACTTCAGTTACACCAGACCATCCTCTAGCAGCTGATATCGATGTAATATCCTCCACAGCTACACCTACACTAGAGCCATCTACTACCTAGGTTACTCCTGCAGACTACCCTATTATGTTTGTTATTGCTTTTTAGGGTTCAGTATGTAAGTTGACTAGGTTAGAGGCCCAGCTGGGTAGGTTTATGGACCAGCTCAAGCCATGAGTTCGTCAGACAGTCCGGGTTTCAGAGGATAGGGCCAAGGTATTCACTCTTAATGTAGTCAATCGGAGAGTGACCATAGTGGATGCCAGGGTCAATGCTATCGAGGACAGGGTCAAGGAGAGGCTTAAGGGAGCACTACCTACTAACATGGCTACCTTAAATGTGGAGTATGCCAAGTTCAAGGTCGCATGATGAAATCATTAGCAACCTCGGTAGTAGTTCCAGATGAGGCACATGAGTATGATGATTTGATTAACTTATTTGAGGATCGCCTACATACCCAAGAGAAGAGGCCCTTGGAGAGATGATATAGCTATAAGCCAAAAGTGATTAAGGACAGTTGAAGAGGAGACAGAGCTAGAGGAGCATGTTACAGAACATATGGTTCCAGTGTATTTAGCCATGGAGGAGTTAAGGAAGGTTTGTGAGTAGCAGATATTGTAAGGAGCAGGTAGCTAGAGTACAGTTGCAGCCTAGACCATCGAGGAGGAGAGCGAATCTCAGGACCACATGGATGTCGATGCATGAGCACCATATGTCCGCTACTTTTCACCCTATGCTTCTTATCTCTTGATATTTTGTTCCTATTTAGATACTATATTTTTGATACTTTTGGATATATATATAAAAGTATTGAAATTTTAGTGGGGTATGTTTTATTAGCCATATGACTCGTACTCGGGGTTTCATAGCCCAATCTGCTGAATTTTAAAAGATGACCCATTAAGGGCATATTAAAGGACAAAATGATTTTAACACCTAATTTCCCCATATTTAAAATCTTTACTTCCTCCAAATGTATTCCAAAAATCTTTTTCAACTTTTTTGATCAATTTTTCTGACAACCAAAGTCATTTTTTGATAAGAGTTTTGGGGAGCAACTTTACTTTAGGGTTTTGTCTCTCCCTTTCTCTCTCAGTATATGTACTTGCTTGTCATCTTCTCAATTGGTATGATGTTGTGGTTAAATTTTGCACACAACCTTTATTATCTTTTTAAAATTGTTTTATGATTGAATGTTTGGATGTGATATTGAAAGTGCCCATGAGAAAATGGTTGGCTAGATATGAGAACTAGGGTTTGTCAATTAAAATTCCTTAATGTTGTTTTGAATTTAAAATTTTCCCTAGTTAGTTAATTGTGATATCGATACCTTGTAATATCTAGTGTTGATCATGGTCATGGTAGTGAATAATTGTGGATTGATCAACTATTGCATTCATGTCGAGGTGCAATTTGGTTGTTGATTTGTATTTTTGTTGAGAATGATCTTTTTAGATGCCCTTTTTGTATGAATTTAAGGGTGATCAATTTGAACCTCCAGGATTGTGAGTTCGTGTTGATTGTTGTAAGTTTAGGGATAAAACATTCTTGGGTAATTCTTGAATGTGTTGGAAGTTATTTTTCTATTGTCTAATTATTGATACAATTTGTGGGGTAATTGCTTGTTTGAACTTCCTTGACTAGGGTCATATGAATATTGACATACCTATTGAATTGATTGAAAGAGTTGCTTCAAATTTTGTTTGAATAATGTTTGCTTGATTGTGGTTAATGTGGTAAAGTTATAGGCACCACAGGTACCTATTATTTCCTGCTACGTGGCCATCTTGCGACTCATAGGTGGTCATAGTAGTGGCCCTTGGTAGGGTACAATAATCACCTATTGTTCCTTACCATTCTTGTAACCTATGGGTTATAGTGTTCACTACGAATTATAGTGAGGGTCGCGTAGGATCTGTCTTGTGCTTTAAAATGTTTCTGAATATTGCTACAAGCCCAGACTATGACTCGTAGGCCACTATAAAGTCATACCTGTGCCTCGTACCTACAAATCTACAGCTGGTGCAGTGTCAATTTTTTCTGTGTTTTACTTTTTGTTCTTATTTCTTCTTATTGCTTTCTTTGTCGGTGTTCTAAGGTTAAAGATGATAGTTGAGGCATCATATATAAAGCAGATAGAGGGATCAAAGGTAGTCTATAGGGTCTGGAGTGAACTAGAGGCAAATATGCCTAAAACCAGAGCTAGAGCTGCAAGAACTATAATAATAGTTTAGATTCGATCTAAAGAGGAGGGTGATAGATATGAGTCGGCTTTTAGTTCACCATAGAAAACTCCTACTCATACAGAATCAGATTCCCATGAGGCTTCACAGACACAATAGGGAAGGGCAGAGTCATAGTCCCCAGTCGACCCATCAGTCTCCTCTACTAATTCTAGACGCATCTGATAAAGAGTGATAGAAGAAATCTACAATAGGGGATTAGTGCTAAAGGGATATGGAAAGCCTATCAGACAATCCAGACAGTCCCACGAAGAGTCGAGGCTGAATAATTTAGGGTCAAGTAAGGTTCTGGCTTTAGAGACAGAGATTGATCGGCACAGACTTCAATAGTTGTCAGGGCAGCTGGGCAACTATGCATCATTTTTAGTTCGAGAGTTCTATGTTGCCTATACTGCTACTATGTTCAGAAATCTACCCAAGGGGAAGAAGGCCATTGATCAGCCCATATTGCGAGAAATCTTAGTACGGGGTCAGAGAGTCAACATATTATAGGAGATCATGCAGGGTTCAGTTTTGGCCTAATTACAGGATGCCATATTCCACCGCCGAGTATAATGACAAAATTGAGAAGATAAGGCTAGTGGTGATAGGGAAGAATGTGGTCCTGAGGAATGAGCTTCTTTGATGGGTGGCTAGATGGATTTGTGATGGTGGTGTTGAGCCAGCATGGGTCACTAACCATGCGAAGCCTATAGTGAGGTCCCAAATCTCCTTCTCAGCTAAATTCTTATGGGCTATTATTCAATCACGCATTAGGCCTACATTCACCACGTTTGAGAGGGTCGTGTTAATAGCCAGTAACTTTGTTGGTAATGAGATCGACTAGGCATATGTCATTGCAGAATAGATTCATGAGTCAGTGATCCAAATTAACATCTCATAGTCATTCCCCATCTTGATACATAGACTATGCAATAAGGCTGAAGTTTGGGTTTCTCTCCACCTCGACCCATATATAGAGGTCCTACATACTCTAGATCCTAGCCTGATCATGGCTAGTGAGAACTAGTGGCCCTACTGAGATCAACTTCTCTGCCCATTATAGATCCATTTCCTCTTACTCCAGAGGCTCAAGAGTTGACTCCAGCTCCTACAACCTCCACTTTAGTTACACCATAGCAGAGTCCAGTTGTTGATAATGAGGTGATGCCCTCTACAACTATGCCTGCACCAGAGCCATCTGCTACTCAGGTTACTTCTGTAGACTACCCTATTATGTCTACCATTGCTTTACATATTTTGGTATGCTAGTTGACTAGGACATAGACCCAACTGAGTAGGTTGATAAACCACTTAAGCCATGGGCTCGTGAGAGAGTCTGGGACTCGGAGGAGAGGGCCAAGGCATTCAATCTTGAAATATTAACTAGAGAGTGACCGAAGTGGATGCCAAGGTTAACTCATTTGAGGACAGGGTCTAGTAGAGGCTTAAGGGAGCACGACCTGTTGACATGTCTGTCTTCAAGGAGGAATTTGCCAAGTTCAATCCCAACGTAATGAAATTATTAGCAACCCTAATAGTAGTCCTGCAGGAGGTACCGAAAGATGATGATTTGATTAACTTATTTGAGTATCGCCTAGATACCCACGGGAAGAGGCCCTTGATGAGTGATGATGCAACTATGAGCTAGAAGAAAACAAGGATAGTTGAAGAGCTACGAGATGGAGCTGGAGTAGCTAACTGACCTAGTGATGAGAGAGTCTGGACAGACAGAGCAAGAGAGGAAGGCTCGGGAGTAACAGAGATTACATGGAACTGGTACCTCAAGTTCAACTACAGCACAGACCACCCATGAGGAGAGCGAGCCCCAAGATCAGATGGATGCTAGTGTATAAGCACTATATGTTTTCTACTTTGGACCCTATGCTTTCTATTTCTTGATGCTTTGTTCCTATTTAGACACCATTTGTTTTACTGTGGTTTGGATATGCTTAGAAATTTTATTTTGGATGTTCTTTTATATATATTTTTGATGAAAAATTATCGACTCTTTGGTGGGATATGGGATGTTATGGACTACGATAAAGTCGAAGTATCCTTTAGTCCATGACAATCCTATTTTTGATATTCCAAGGTTTTGTTATCGTATTTCTTTTTCCTTGTAGATGACTTTACTTTCTGTTGAATCATCATGTTTAGGTGTTGTAGTAGTTTGTAGATATATAGCGATTATTACTTTTGGCATGTATATAATCTTTAATGGTTTTATGAATGTTTTCAAAAATAGGTACCCTCAAAGTTTTTGGGATTATTGGTTAATATTGCAATCTTGTGGTTAGTATTGTAATCTTGCACATGATTGATTTTGGAAATGTTTTTTCTAATAAAAAAAGGAAATTTGATGCTTGAAGCAGGACCTGTGATTCTATAATTGATTGTGTATGCTATGCTATGAGTGTGTGAGCAAATTTTTGTCATATTCTTGCATTGCATACTAGTTCAGAACTTGCCCTATTACTCTGAGATTGGATTTTGATCATGGTTGATTAGGAAAGGATCTTAGGCCATTGTTCTTTAAGTTAATCCAATTTTCCCAAAATGGCCTATCAAATGTAGTAGTTTACACCTTGTTCCAAATGTTTGAACCTTATATGTCCCTTTTTGTTTCGTGATTCCTGACTTGCCTAACCTTGTTTAGTGAAATAACTTGATATTGGTCATGGTCTATCCTTGAACATGTGAACCTTGATTGAAATGAAAAGCCTAAGTTGAGGGTGGCTACCAAAGGTAGCCCTAGTTTAGGGAATGGATATTGTGTACTTCACCTCAGGCTAAAATACTAAGTTGAGGGTGGCCTATGTTGTGGTAAAGTAAATAAAATGAGGTGATCAGTACAGGAGGAAAGAAAGAAGAGAAAATCATGTGTCGGGTGAGAGAAAAAGGAAGAAAAGGTGCCTTAAAATGAAAAGAATGTTGAAATGAGTTCAAAAATACGGCACAGCTAAAAAAGATAAAGAAAGCACCTAGAGAAGCTTAAAAATGAAGAATGAGGGAGGCTAAAATGAAAATGGCTGAGTTGCCAAGGTAAAAGTATTGAAAAATGTGTCTTAAGGATGACTTTTAGTCACTAAATGCCCAAAATACGCTCCCAAAGCCACATGAGCCTACGTTACAAGCATATAAAGTCCAAGAGTGATCCTAATCCAACTAGTTTAAAATCTAGAGTATGAGTATATTGGCAAGCCTATGGTGTTTGTTATCATGCATAAATCTCATTTTCGAGAGTGAGGATGCTTGCACAGTCCCTGAATTTTGATTACTTTTTGAGTGAAATGGAGGGACTTGTTTTCTGTGATGGCATTTACAAGGCAGGATTGACATGACTTGTTTAATGATTGTGAATTGTTAATATAACTTCACTTGTCATAGTTGGATTGTTAGATGGATCATTATGTCTTCGTTTACTTCGTGGCTCTTCAATTATGTTTTAAAAAGAATGAGAGTTGAGTACCTGAGTTGGAATTAAGTGATGTATATGCCATTAAGGTAGTTGCTATGCGTTTTTTATTATCTACTTTGATCGAATCATCGCTTGAGGACAAACAATAATTCTAAGTTGAGGTTGTTGATGTGCTATCAAATTACAGCACATTTGATGACTAAAACACAGGATTTTGCATGTTCTGAATGCGACATTTTATGGTTTTTATATGTTTTTATGTTGTTCTTGGAAAAAAATACTAGTTGGCATGATTTTGGCAGAAAATTATAGATTTTGATGAAGTTTAAGACATATAAGCCCCCCTATGAATCATAGTGTGCCCACGTAGCCAGAAATATTTAAAAATCAGAACTTTGATCATCTATATAAGGCTAACCTACAAGTTGTAAGTCTCATTACAACTCGTAGGAGCAGGCCTCGTATCTAGAAATAGTGTTGCCAAAATTTGGACCAAGAACTGCAACTAAAGACTATTGAAGACACTAAGAGTCATAGAGCAGATCACGACTCAAAGCAATGGATCATAGCAGTCTAGTACAAAATGCTAATTGATGACTACAAACCTCAATTACAATTCGTAGGTCTCTGCTACCAACTGTATTTTCTATTTTATTTTTTGGATCTTTTTGTAAATAGTATAAATATTTGATGATAGAATTTTTGAAAGAAAGCCTCGACGCTTTTATTGATTCCACAACTTTGAATATTCTTAGAGAGTATTTTTCTTAGGGTTTAGAGTAGCTTTTAGGATTTTCTTTTGAAGACCCATTTTGTGGGATTTGAAATCACTTGTACTCAAACTCCATTGTTGCAAGTTTGTTGTTTCAATATTAAGGTGGTTTTCTTATTTATTGCTTTTGGATTATCTCTAAACCATGTTTAATATACTCATTGATTGTGATGTTGTCGTAGCAATGAGTGGCTAATCATCTACAACTTGGGGTTGTGGGAACCATGAGGAGTTGACTTGAAATAACCTAGATTTTATGCATTTCTTTGATTGGGTATCTGCATGTATTTTCTATTCCCTTTCATTTTGAATGTTGTCTCTGATGTGTTGTCATAATACAAACCATTTGGTACCTAAAACAAAGGATTTTGTGAGTTCTCAAAGTGACTTTTTAGTGTTTTAATGTGTTTTTGTGTTAATCTTGTAGAAAAGTTAGGTTGGCATTATTTTAAAGAGAAGTTGTAGGTTTTGCTGAAGTATAGGTCATAAGAGCCCTCCTACGAGACGTAGCTCATGGTACGAGTCAAGGGTGGTGTTATAGCAAGAATAAGAGACCAAAAATCAGAAATCTTCCAAGTAACGGTCACACCTATGAGCCCTAGCCTATGAGTCATAAGGCACACTACGACTCGTATACGTGAACTCGTAGCAAGAATCAGAGAGCCAAAATATTGGATAAAAAACTAAAGACTAAGACTACGAGACCAATATATGAGTCATAGCTCGAGTAAGAACTCGTATCTATGGGTCGTATCAGCTAAGTCTAAGATGACAAGAACCTGATACGAGACCCCGACTATGACTTATAGGCCAACTTGCAGTCGTAACTGCAAAATTTATCAGATGCCATCTACTTTTTCTTCTTGATTTTTAGGTTTATTATGTACACACTATATATAGTTTAAGTTAGGTTATTTTGGAGAGTTCAAACAATACACATTATTCCAAGATATTTTTTAAGCTTTTCTTTAAACTATCTGTGCTTTTTTCATTTGTGAAGTAGCAGTTAGTCAATGTAACTTTCGACGCTCCTCATGGGTCATCTGGAAACAGCCGCTTTATGTTTTTAAACATAGGGGTTAGGCTGCGTACATTCGACCTCCCCAACCCCGCAATGAGCGGGAGCCTTTTGAGGCACTGGGGTATGTTGTTGTTGTTGTTGTTGTTGTTGTTCTTTGGTTTTAGGGTAGATTAGTGTTCTCTTTGGGAAAACTCATTTTGGGAAATACAAATCTTGCCTTGTAGTCATTGTTGATCAACCAAGCTTTTGAGTTTGCAACTTGTGGTTCCTATCTCCTCCATTTTTATTTGTGAAACTCTCAGCTATATCTATTATTTGCATTTTTATATGTTTTATCTTAGCCATAAGTAGATAAGCACTCACAACATGGGATTGTGAGAACCATGGGTGTAGGTTTTGTG
The DNA here is from genome assembly GCA_025642045.1 of Solanum sejunctum. NCBI lineage: Eukaryota > Viridiplantae > Streptophyta > Magnoliopsida > Solanales > Solanaceae > Solanum > Solanum sejunctum. Next base: position 29,711 of record JAOTQJ010094514.1, read on the forward strand.
CATATTTTTTATTGGGATTTTGCATGTATTTTCTATTTTTCTTCACGATCAATGTTGTTCGGTAGTAGCCAACTCCAAACCCTGCCTACTATCACGATCCTGACAAAGGTAGTGACGAATAGGAAAAGGGACATAGATGATAGTATTCAGTTGATATGTTCCCATCTAATCGACTAAACCAGACTAAAGGGAAATGGACTGGGTTAATAGGTAACAGTTAGTTGGCACGCCATGGTAACTGACCAAGCGCCATGGTAAAATTCAACCTTCACTTCACAAGAGGGCTAGAAGAACTCAAGTTGTCGTCCTACATGTGATTCACTAATTGTAGTTATGTTACCTAGGGTAATTGAGTCAATGAACCATGGGGAACACAAATTCCCATGTTGTTCCAGAAATTGAGTATTTTCCCAAATTTTAAGTAGTGTTCATTTTAAGTTGTTCTTTGAATCACAACAAACCCCCCTTCTAGAGATTGCAGTTATAGATACTAGGAATGATTAGTAGTGAAATGTTATAGTCAAGCCCTATATTCCCTATGGATTTGACCCTAACCTCAGTTAGGTTAATTACTGATAGCAAACACTTTCTTATTGGAGTGTGACCATCATCATAAAATTATGGCATCGTTGCTGGGAAATATGACTAGGTTTTGACTTGAATTCACTATTAGTTAGTTCTAGTATTGATTTTTAGAGTATCTTATACTTTACTTTTGTTTGGTTTTTGTTGTTTGATTTCTTTTGCAGGGTGTACTAGGTAATATAACCAACACAAGAATCCAAGGCAATCCCTTAGACATACTAAATTTCGAGATCCATTGACTACCAAGAAAGATGACTCGAGTGAATAAGGATATTGAGGTTGAGGAGGATATGCATGCGAATGAGAAAGACTTAAGAAGAGTGGAGAATCCACCACAAAGGGTTAACCTGCCCTAGCTTAGAGATTTTAATGCAAATGCTTACGGCTGGAATCAATACTAATTAAAACCTATGGCAATGGATGTCACCAGTTTTATAGTACTGCCCCCTCTACTGGTAGATGCTAAGTTCGCAGTATCAAGTGGATTGCTCAAGATGCTCTAAAACCATGGCCTATTTACTGGGTTACAGTCAGAGTATCCCCACCATCATCTCTAAAATATCATCTTCGTGTGCAAAAATGTCATGGGGACATAAAATATTTCTATTGACGCTATTTGATTGAGGGTTTTCCCATTGTCACTAACTTACAATATAGCTACATGGTTGTATAAACTTCTTCAGCTACCATGACGAGTTGGCTGAGCTATAAAAGCTGTTCCTAGAAAGATATTTCCCAAGGTCGAAGAAGCTGAAGCTGAAGGACCAAAATAATAACTTCGAGCAATTGCCCTGAGACACTCTTAGCACTACATGGGAGAGATTCAACAAATGCTTGAGGATGGTCCCTGACCACAAAATTGTTGATGATACTTTGGCTGAGATTTTCTATAGAGCACTTGATGATAATAGCAAATCTTTCGCCAACACGATCATGGGAGGTGTTTTTCTTGATCAATTGTTAGAGTTAATGGTAAAACGAATGGAGCAAGTGGTGAAGACTAACAGAGCATGGGGTCAGAGTGAGTGTGGTTATACAAAGAGTTCTTGTACAGTTACCACCTATGGTGAGCAAGTGAAAGTGAATGGAGAGATTATGGAGCACCTTGCTCAACTCCGTACGAGCATGGATTTGGTTTTGAATGGAAACCAAGCTAGTATTAAGGCAATAGCACATGAATGCCCAATTACTCCTACATATGATGATCTATTCTTTGATGAGGATGCCTATTATAAAAGCAACCAAGAGATAGGTTTCTGGAACAATACCCAAGGGTCCAATTCAAACTATTGGAGGCAAGATTCCTAGAATCAAGGTCCGAACTTCAATCTTGATGGGATGTATAGAGATAATAGGGCTAGATATTATGAGAGAGAGAGAGTGCCAAATGCAGAATGGGGTAGAAAAGAACGCTATAGAAATGGTACTTATGTGCTACCACACAAATATGTTGTCGGATCAAGCAATTCTAGTATAGAGGATATGTTTGAAAAGTTGTTGAAGTGAGCAGACCATCAAGATGAGACTTTAAAGGGAATGAAAGCAGATATGTGAAATAATAGAGTCTCATTCAGTGGAAATCAAGCAACTTGAACAATAGTTTGGGAAAGTGTCTGCACAATTAAACTAATGCGATAAGGGCACCATACCAAGAAATACGATTTAAGATCCTAAAAATGAAGGGCGTGAAATGGCTATGATGATTCATAGTATCAAGAGCACAATAAATCCCTCTATGCAAAAGGTAAAGAATGGGAACTACAAGAAAAGAATGAATGAAGGAACGCAAGCATACAACGCAAAAGAGCAATCCAAGAAGTATAAAACCTTTCCTAGGCCCCCTCCTCCTTTCTCTCAAAGGCTTGGAAAGAGAAAGGAGGAAGGTAAGTTTGAATAGTTTTTGGTAATGCTTACAGAATTCTCAGTAGACCTTCCTTTAGTTGAGGTCCTTGAAAGGATGTCAGGACATGCCAAATGGATGAAAGATCTAGTAAAAAAGAAGCTAATAGTGAGTCAAGACCTCTCCAGAGATGTTAGATCTGGTGAATTGGAAACAGTTAATTAATAATTCAATTTTTTTTTATGAAATAGACAATGCTATAGTACCATCCCTACAAAGTCATTGGTGCAAAAATGTGAAGACCCGGGTGCATTCACCTATGATGCACTACAGGAAAACTAGCATTCGTTGAAGCACATTGTGATTTGGGAGCTAGCATCAATTTAATGCCTCTCTGTATATTCAGAGAGCTTGGTTTGGGAAGCCTTGTCCCTGCAAATATGCGGTTATTGATAGGAGACAGAATAATCAAAAAGCTTGTGGGGATTTTGTATGATTTGATAGTAAAGGTAGACAAATTTATATTTCCTGCAGATTTCTTATACTTGACTGTGAGGTTGATTTTTAAGTTACAATCATTTTCGGAAGACCCTTCTTAGCCACAAGACGAGCATTAGTAGATAAGGAGAAGAGTTTACTCACTTTTAGGCTTGGCAAGGAGGCAATGGTGTTTCAAGTGGGTCAGCAAGATGAGAAGAGTTATGAGTTCTAAGTCATCTCAATGATTTCATCTTATGAGGATGATGAGGCCAAAATTCCTATAGAATTGAGGCCAGTTGTTGATCCTTTGGCAACCATATTGATGAAATTTTAGGGTGACAACATTCCTGATTTTGAGGAAACGGTAAATGCTCTTGGAGCTTCATTTGGGCTAAGGCATCAAGCAAGGTTGGAGTTGGATTTATGTAACAGTGAGGCACTACCTACAAAGCCTTCTATTGAAGTGCCACCAGAGTTAGAGTTAAGGGCATGACCAGGGCATCTGAAATATGCCTACATGGGAGGGAATAGTACATTACCATCATCATTGAAACAGATTTAAGTGATGCTCAAACAGAAGCCCTGGTCTCAGTTCTTAAGCATTACAAGAGACCCATTGGATGGACAACTGCAGATATCATTGACATTCCCCTTGGGATATGCTCTCATAAGATTCAATTAGTCAAAGACTACAGATAGGAGTATTGAGCATTAAAGGCGGTTAATCCCCTTAATGTAAGAGGTTGTGAGGAAAGAGATCATTAAGTGGCTAGATTCAGGAGTAATCTACCCGATTACTGATAGTAAGTGGGTTGAGATCATAGCTCTATCGAACAATGAAGGTAAGAATATTACAGGATTTCTCCAAAAAAGTATTTTTTTGTAGGTTTAGTACACTTCAGCAATTATTAGTGATGAAAGTTAATATTTCTGCAACCGACTTTTCAAAGCTATCCTAGAAAGATATGGTGTAAAGCACCCTGTTGCAACCCCATATCATCATCGAACTAGTGGGCAAGTGAAAGTATCAAATTGCGAAATAAAGCAAATCTTGTCTAAAATGGTGAATGCGCAAAATATTGATTCGTTAAAGAGTATCTGGCAATGTTTGTTCTGATATTCTGAAAGTAAGTTTAGACTGAAATCATGACCTGTAAGTCTATACTTGATTGTGGATGCAATTATCATATGTGTTGTGACCTTATTTTGCTGCATTCATGCATTTTGTATGGACTCAGAACTTGCCCTAGTAGTCTAAGCTTGGTTCAATGACTTATTTGATTTGGAGGTGATCTTAGGCCTTTATTCTAATAAGAAGCCTACTTTTGCCTAAATTTCCTACCAAATGAACTAGTCAATCCCTTGCTCTGAATGTTTGAGGTTCTCATGCACTCATTCTTTCTTAACGCCTTACTGACGTTACCTTATTTAATGAAATACCCTAATATTGACTCTGATTTATCCTTGAACAAGTGAACCTTGATTGAGGCTAAAATCCTAAGTTGAGGGTGGCTACATTGGTGGCCCTGGTTTGAGACTACATATTGTGTACTTCACCTTAGGCTAAAAGCCTAAGTTGAGCAGGCCCTTATTGTTGTAAAGTAACAAAAATAAGGTGGTTAGTTGGGGTGAAAAGAAATAAAATAATTAATCATGAGATGGGTGAGTAAAAAGAAAAGAAAAAGTACCTTAATCTGGAAAGATGTGCAAAAATGAGTTTGAAATTGAGGCACAACTGTAAAAAGTTAAAGGACAGCCCAGGAAAATCTTAAAATGGTGGAATAAGGGAGAAATTAGTAAAATTGGATGGGTTGTGAAGGTAAAAGTGTTGGTAAGCATGGTTCAAGGATTGCCTTTAGTCACTAAATACATAAAATGTCATACCAAAGTAGCATAAACCTATGTTACAAGGTCTTAAGTCTTAAAGTAATCCAAATCCACTTTGTCACCAAGCCGAATGATGAGTATAAGGGTAAGCTTATGATGTTAGTCATTGTGCATGAATTTTAATATTAAGAATGAATGCTTTCTCACTCCCTGATTTTTGAATGTGCTTGAGTGAGTATAAGGGACTTCTTTCGAGTGAGGGCATTTGGCTATTTAATTAGCAAATGACTATGCCAGTGATTGTGAAAGGTTGATGCTTCTTAGATTATCATGGTTGGATTGCCAGGTTTTCCATTATGTTCTCGTTTGCCATATAATTTTACAATCCTATTTTGAAAATGGTAGTTGGGTACCTGAAGTAGAGAAGTTGATATATATGCCATTAGTCTAGTTGCTATGTATTTCTCTTTGTATATGTTGATTGAGTAATTGATTGAGGACAAGCAACAATTCTAAGTTGAGGGTGTTGATGTATTGTCATAAAACAACACATTTGGTACCTAAAACATGGTATTTTTTCAGTTCTTAGAGTGATTTTTTAGAGTTTTGATGTGTTTTTTAGTTAATCTTGCAGAAAAGTTAAGTTGACATGATTTTGAAGAAACGTTGCAGATTTTACTGAAGCATAGGCCACATGAGCCCTCCTATGAGTAGCTCACGCTGTGAGTCATAAATTGGTATCATAACAAGAATTAGAGAACAAAAATCAAAAATTTGCCAGGTGAAGGTCATCCCTATAAGCCTTAAGCTACGAATTGTAAGGCGCACTACGACTCGTATAGGTAAATTCATAGCAAGAATCAGAGAGAAAAATATTGAAGAAAAAACTAAAGACCAAGAGTACAAGACAAACATATGAGTCATAGCTAAAGTAACGACTCATACCTATGGGTTGTAGCAGTTCAGTCCATGATGCTAAGAACCTGATACGAGACCCCAACTATGACTCGTAAGCCAACCTACGAGTTGTAACTGAAAAATTAATCAGATGCAAGCTATCTTTTCTACATGATTTCTAGGGTTATTTTGTACACACTATATATAGTTTAAGTTAAGTTATTTTCAAGAGTTCGAACAGTAGACATTACCCCAATATATTTTTAAAGCTTTTCTTAAGTTTTAGAATAGAATAGTGTTCTCTTTATGAAAACTCATTTTGGGAATTGCAAATCTTGCCTTAGAATCATTGTTGATCAATCAAGCTTGTTATTTTGCAACTTGTGGTGCCTATCTCCTCTATTGTTATTGCTGAAACTCTCAACTATGTCTATTATTTGTATTTTCTGTGTGTGTTTTATCTTAGCCATGAGTAGCTAAGCACCCACAACTTGGGGGTGTGGGAACCATGGGTAGTTGACTTGAGATGACTTAGGTTTTGTGCATATTTATGATTGGTGTTTTGCATGTATTATCTATTTCCCTTCATGATTAATGTTGTTTGGTCGTGGCCAACACCAAACCCTGGCTATTATCACTATCCCGACCAAGGTAGTGATGAATAGGAAAAAGGAAGTAGATGATAAGATTCAATTCATGTGTTCCTATCTAATTGGCCAAACCTGACCAAGGGGACGTTGACTAGGACAATAGGTAATGATTTGTTGGCACTCCATGGTATCCGACCACGCGCTATGTTAAAATTTGACCTTCACCTTCACAAAAGGTCTGAAAGAACTTAAGTTACCATCCTGCATGCAATTCACTAATCATAGTTATGTTACCTATGGTAATTGAGTCAGCGAACCATGGGAAACACAAATTCTCTAGTTATTCTCAAAATTAAGTATTTTCCCGAATTTTAATTAGTGTCATCCTAAGTTGTTCTTTGAATCACAACAAACTTCTAACCTAGAGATTATAGTTATAAATACTATGAATGATTAGTAGTGAAATCTTATAGTCAAGCCCTGTATTCACTGTGGATTCGACCATAACCTCGATTAGGTTAATTACTGATATAAACAACTTTCTTATTAGAGCGTGACCATCATCCGTCTGGTTGTGGCCAATACAAAATCATGCCGACTATGACAATCTTAACCAAGATAGTGATGATTAGGAAAAGGAAAGCTGATGACATGAGTCGATTGATGTTTTCTCATATAATCAACCAAACCTGACCAAGGGGAGGCTGACTGGGAAAATGGTAATGGTTAGTTGGCATACCATGGTTGTCGCCCAAGCATCATGGTGAAATTCGACCTTCACCTTCACAAGAGGGATAGAAGAACCTAAGTTGTCATCCTACAGGTGATGTCTCAATTAGAGTTATGGTATTCAGGGTAATTGAGTTAACGAATCATTGGGAATACAAATCTCAATTTGTCCATCAATTTGATTGTCTTTTTATATTAGTAGTGTATTATTTTTTTTTATCTTCTTAGATTTTAAATTGCAAATCCCCCTTCCCCCATTGTAAAGAAGTTAGTTGATTGATGCTTGAAATAATTATTGGTGAGTCAATATGGTCAATCCTGTATTCCCTGTTGATTCAACCCTAACCTCAGGTTAGGTTTATACTTGATAGCAACCGCTTTACTATTGGAATGATGAACATCACGATGTGCAACCGGCACAGACCAATGTTACTTTTTTCCTGAAAATATTTTCTAGACAAAGGCCCTTGAGGTCATAGCCCTATGCCCACTTATATGTAGAACACCTATACTTAGATGTTTTTCAACTCTATATCACTCAAGATCCGCTTAAAACCCTCTCTAACACTTAACCAATTATTTCATCCTAATTCAAGTGTCCTAAGCTTCATTTTGGATCTTAAGAACTCCATTCAAGCTTCATATCTCCTTCATGCCTACATCAAGGAATACCCAAGTTTAAGGTATGTGGGTTTCTACCATTGGGTCCTTTTACCCATGGCGCCTAACCTTCCTTTTTATGAAAATTGCATATTTTCAAGTTGGACTACCTAGGGGTATCTCTTATTATGAATTTTTATTATAAACTATGTTGGGGTTTCATAAAATGTTGATTGTTCATGCATGTTTTAAGCTATGAAACTATGATCTATTATGAGATATGATGATGGACTTTAAGGTATCTTAAATAACGGTTTTACAATGTATTGGTGGGTTGATTTACATTGAGTTTGCTCATATTATTTGACTCTTCAATTATATGATTTTGAACTAGCATTGCACACCCACCAAGTTTTTGATAAAATGTCTTCACAAGGATTCTTAAAGTTCTTGATGATCTATTGCACGGGTTATGAGTCAAGTGACTTCATTATGATTTGGGGCTCTTAAATATATTGAATTCAGGCAAATGTCTATGATGTTGTAAATGCTGGATTAAACCCTTTTCAAGGATTTTACCTCTTGTAGGCCTTTGATGTTAATGGAAGGGTAATATTTGATGATGATCTATTCTTATGTTTTGAAGTTAGGCTCGCCATTAGAAGTCAAAGATATTTTAGAGCTACTCATGTCATATTTCCATATGTTCTTCCAAATTGCAAAAGTGTGGTTATTTTAATTATTCCGTGAGATTAGGCGTAGCAGCGACGGATGGAGGGTATGCTCTTTTTCCTCAAACTATATGCCAACATAGGAGTATACTTTACCCTTGCTTTACTAGTAATCCATTTGGTGCACTCTCTCTTGAGATTCTTGCCTAAATGGGTCATGTTCCCGTAAGGTGAAATTTCTTATGAAAAGATTTCTAAAATGGGCAATGCTCCCCTAAGGATGGTTAATTCATACGAAATGGGTCATGTTCCCATAAGGTGAAGTATGGTTTACCTTGGAAAGTAGAGACCACCTCTTTACCGATGAGGATAATCATCGAGATTCCAAGTTGTAGCTCGCATGGTCTTGTTCTTTGTCCGTTGAGGTCTCTTCCCACATATGTAATAAGTCATATGCAAGTCAAATGATTTATGAACATATTTTACTTCAATCATTGTTGATGCATGCCATACTGAGATTATGCTTATCAATTGCCTATTACTATGCATTTTGATTATATTGGCTTATGTCTTGTTGCATTGTATCCTACATACTTAATACATTCAAACGTACTTAGTTTTGCCTACATAATATCACCATGTAGGGACCAGAGCTCCTCTTGATCATTTACCACGAGGCTGGTGAGTTTCTTCAAAGACAAGCTTGGTGAGGCCTCAAGTTCGAGGACACTGTCTACTTTCTTGCTATTTTAAGACTTCTTATGTTGAACATTTGGCATTATGAGGGTAAGCCCAAAATGTATCTTGGATCCTATTACATTCTATGTTTAGAAGTGTTATTCCAACCTTATGATGTATCTATTCTATAAGCTTGAATCTTTATGCTTTCATGATATCAAAGACTTCTCGTAGTCCCGCTTTCCCTTTTTATATTATATCTTGTTGTTGTTTACTTTTTTTTTTTGTGACTATGGATGTGCAATTTATATTCTAAGAGGCTTGTTTGGGTCAATTTGGGTTCCCATCACTATGTCACATCTAGGCCCTAGGCTTGGGTCGTGACAAACTTGGTATCAGAGCACTTGGCTTTTAATGGTCCTTAGGATCCAACACACCGAGTCGATTAGAGTCTTATTCATGGTTGTAAAGTGCACCACAACTATGAGTAAGAGACTATGAGATTTTTTAAGAAATATTTTCCTTTTTCATGATCTATATCGTACCTTAGAGTTAAGGTAAGGCTTTTTCCTCTAACAAATGTTTATTGCTATTCTAGACCATGCCGATTCCAAGAGGAAGAAGAGCCCACATTAGCAAGTTGTCCCAAATTGTTTGTGAGTGGTTTCTCTTCTATTGCTTCTCCTATGAATAAATTGACTCAAAAGAAGGCAACACTTGGGTGGATCAATGAGTGTGAACAGAGTTTTCAAACTTTGAAAGATAAGCTTGTCTCTGCTCTTATCGTGGCTCTACCGGAGGGGTTGGAATCGTTTGTTGTATATTGTGATGCCACAAGAATTAGTTTAGGGTATGTTTAAATGCAAAATAGTTAGTTGATAGCATATGCCTCTAGACAATCTAAGGTGTATGAGAAGAATAGTTCCACTCATGATCTTTAATTGGCGGCCGTGGTATTTGTAAAATGACCCCAAAAAGTGCCCTAAATATACCTCAAAATGTCCAGAATTTTAAACTTGATATGTATCAAAATTCATACGCAATATTAAAAAATTGATTTTATATTCTTATTCAGGAAGTCAAAATTAGGGGCAGAGGGGTCTAACCCCGATTCAAGAGTGAAAGGATAGCAATTATAATTTTTCAAAGTGCAAATTCTAGAGATGAATCTGCGTCACTTCTTTGATGGGCCTTTGTGTAAAATGGTTCCTGTTTTTTTAACTTTAGTCCAAGACTTCTAAATGTTGGGCCTAAGTGTTCCCAACATGTTTTTACCTATGATTAGCCATATTTCACCATCATATAGTCCTAAACATTCCCCAATACTCACTTAAACACTTGGCCATATTTTTATTCCTAAATTCAAGTCTTAAAACCTTATCCTGAATTAAGGATTTCCTTCAAGGTTCTTCTTGAAGCTTCAAGTCTCCATCTTCAATCTTCACCAAACTCATTTCAAAGCTAAGGTATGTGGGTTTCTTTCATGAGTTCCTTTCACCCATCATACCCAAGTCTCCTTTCACTCAAATTGCATGATTTAGTGCTGATTTACAAATAGGTCTTGCTTATTATGAAGTTCAGTATACACTATGTTAAAGCTATATGAAATTGTGACTATTTACTATTTTTTAGATATAAATATTTGATATATTATAAGATTTGAGGAGGGGCTTTGATGTATGTTGCTTGAGGGTGTTGCAAAGTATTGATTGATGGTTTTACAATGTATATTCTTACATGATTTCATCTCTATATTTCATGATTTTATACTAGCGTTACATACCCTCTAAGAGTTTGATAAAATATTTGGATGTAATTTTTTGAGGAATTAAAGATATAAAACATGAGATACGATATGAATGACTATGTGATGATGAAAAGAGCTTGTGTATATCATATATTCTATATAAAGTATTGCATTAGACCATGCCCAATCAGGGTAACCTAGTTAAGGGGTTAATATCTCAAATACTAGGGCGATGGTTGTGATCATCACTTACCTTGATGAGGTGTTTGTACCTCCCGCACTAGGGTGATGGGTGCTATAATCATAAACCTTGATGAGGGGTTTGTACCACACACACTATGATGATGGATGCTATCATAACTAAACTTGATGAGGGGTTTGTACCTCACACACTAGGTTGATGGGTGCTATAATCACTAATCTTCATGAGGATTTTTTACCTCACACACTAGAGTGATGGGTGTTATCATTACTAACCTACCAAGGGATTTGTACTTTTAAAATCTAGGTTGGTCTCTTCTACACATATGATACCCTATACGAGCATGAGTTACTTAAGCATGTTTTACTTATGCATTGATCATATATGCCATATTGTTATATTATGCCTATTGCCTATTGTTAGGCATTTTTATTAAGGTACCTATCTCTTATTGCATTGCATCCTACATACTTAATAAATTCAAATGTACTAATGCATACTCTTGCCTACATGATATCACGATATAGGAATTGGTGCCCAAGTTTATCATCCTCCTCCTCTACATGGTTAGTTCGGTACTAGTCAATCTGGTTAGTGGGTCCTCTACTTCGGCGACCGTAGCCTATGTTTCTCTTAATATGTATTGAGATACTCTTCCTTAGAAATTTTTACCATAAGGGTGAGCCTGGTTGCTTTGTCTTGGGCCCTGCTCTTATCTAAGTATTAGAGGTATTTATTGGACATGTTGTGTATTTATGATATAATCTCGACTCTTTGTCTCTTGTTTATGAGGTTATGAAAGCTTTCCCATTAGTCTCTTTGCCTTATTCTTACTCTGTTATGTCTCTTATATGTTTTCATGACCAATGATATGTAATGATAAGTTAAGAGGCTTGTTTAGGGTTCCTTCCGATTCCCTATTTGTAGTGTCATGTCTAGTCCCTAGGGTTGGGTCGTGACAAACATTGTATCAAAGTACTAGGTTGATAGATCCTCGGTGTCCAACACGCCATTTTAATTAGAGTCCTATTTATTGTTGCGAAGCGCACCATGACTATGAATAGGAGGCTATGAGACGTTTTAGGAAATGTTCCCTTCTTCATGTTCTAAGTTGTGCTGTAGAGTTGTGGTAAGTTTTTCCCCCCTAATGATTGTTCTACCAATAGTGAGCTCTGTGATGCTCTCACTATGCTTGCCGAAGTTATGCCCACCAATGTAAATCAAAAAAGGCCCAAGCCCCTCATGTTACTACCCCGGGAACTAGGGTAAGGGACTTCATGCGGATAAATCCTCTAGTGTTCTATGGGTCAAAGGTGGATAAAGATCCATAAGTGTTCATTGATGATGTCTACATGATCTTGAATATCATGGGTGTTGGGCTGAATGAAAATGCGAAGTTGGTGGAATACCAACTCATAGAGGTAGCCCAAATATGGTATGATCAATAGAAGGGTAAAAAGGGAATTGGTAATTTTGGTGCTTTGGGAGGAGTTAAAATAGGCTTTTCTTAATTGATTTTTTCCTCTGGACCTTGAAGAGGCTATGTTGGTGAAGGTTATGAACTTGAAACATGGTTCTATGAGTTTGAGGGAGTATTCACTTAAGTTTAATCAAAATTCAAAGTATGTTCCTCATTTCGTAGCCGATCCTAGATCTATGATAAATAAGTTCGTGTTGGGGATGCGGTCCATTTTGGTAAGAAGGGTAGTTAAGCCCAAGATATGCAGATCTTTATACGATAATGAGAAGGGTTGGCAAGGTAGCTTATGAGTTCGAATTACCTAGAGAAATGGATTCAATTCATCTGGTGTTTCATGTGACCATGTTGAGAAAATGTGTGGGTGATCCAAATGTTATTGTACCTCTTGATGTTGTAGGTGTTGTTGAAGATAGTTTGACCAATAGATAGGCAAGTGAAGATATTGAGAAATAAAGAGGTTGCTTCTGTTATGGTCCTTTGGAGAAATCAACAAGTTGAAAGTGCTACTTGAGAGGGAAGCGGACATACAAAAGCGATATCCTTATATTTTTCACACCACTCAAGCCTGAGGTATTAATCTAAGTCCCTTAAATCATCTCAAGTCTTATGTTCAGCCCCCATGTCATTGCATACATTCGTGTTTAAATTGACAAGTTGATGATGATTTTACACTTATGATAAGATTTTTTAAATAATGTTTAAGTGACTTGTTGAATCCTTATGTGGGCTGAAGTTTGTCATGTTTACATATCTCATATACATCTCTTGGACATTAGGGTATTAATGTTCCCAAGGGGGGATATTCTGATGACCCCAAAAAGTGCTCAAAAGTGTGCATCGAAAGTGTCAGAAATCATAATTTCCTTATATCTCAAAATTAGTGCGCGATGTTAAAAGTTCGATCTCATATTCTACTTTGGGGGGTCAAATTGAGTGGAGAATAGGTCTAACCTAATTTAATAGCAAATAATTAGCAATTTTAATTTTCCAATAATGCAAATTCTAGTGAGGTTTGTGCGCCCCTTACACGACGCGGCTAGGGCGCACAGATGAAGAAAACTTTAATCTGTGACAGGTCTAAGATGTGGACCTGTGCATTTTCTGCCTAGTTAAGTTTTTTGCAATCCAATGCTCTTGGGGCTTGGGCCATTTCTCACCCTCATATACATTCCCCAAAACTCATTCAAACACTTAGTCAAACATTCTACTCCTAAATTCAAGTCTCAAACCTCATCCGGATCTAAGGATTTCCTCTCAAGCTTCAAGTCTCCGTCTCCAAAGCTATGGTATGTGGGTTTCTTTCATGGGTTCCTTTTATCCATGATGATCAAGCTTCCTTTCCTTAGAAATTGCATGATTTAAAGTGGATTTATAATTAGGTCTTACATATTATGAAATTTACTACACATTATGTTGGGGTTTATAAAATTATGACTGTTTTACTATGTTTTGAGCTATGAATCTACGATCTGTTGTAAGATTTGATGAAAGGTTTTAATGTTTATTGCTTAAGGGTGTCACCAAGTATCTATTTATGGTTTTACATTGAACTTTCTAGCATTATAACACTTTTGAATTGCATGGTTTTACACTAGCACAACATGCCTTCTAAGTGCTTGATAAAATATCCGGTTATGGGTCCTTGAGGAAATGAAGGTCCAATACATGTCTTCTGAGTTGAATGACTATATGATGATGCTATGATAATGTAATAATGAAGAAATTATGAAAAGGAATATATGTATATAATGATGAAAAGATTATATATATATATATATATGATATTATCTCTATAGTGTTGGGGATGACCATGCCTAGCTCGGGAGGTTTGTAGGCCTGGGTAACCTGTTGAGGGGTTAGCACATGGATCATCTAGCTTGGGGATGGTAGGCCCAGTAACCTTGTTGGAGGTTGCTACCCATCAACCTTATTGGGGGTTTGTACTACATCAAGCTCATGAAGGGGTGTATACCTTATGCGCCTCTCAAAGAAGGTGGTAGGCCTTGAATTGCACTAAGAATGGTCACTCCTTACACTTATTGATGATCCATATAAGTATGATTTACTACAAGCATCTTCTGTGCATACTATATCGCTATACATACTCATTGCCTATGCTTATGCATTTTGATTACATTACTATCAGTTATTGTATTGCATCCTATATACTTCGTATATTCAAACATACTAATTCATACTCTATGCCTATATGATGTCACCATGTAGGAACCAGTGCACTGCTTCATCATCATCATCCTCCACGTGGCTAGTACTAATATCTCTCAAGCTTATTAGTAAGTCCTCCATTTCAGGGATGTTGCTTATGATCTCCTACTATGTACTAAGACTATTTTTTCTCTATTTATGTATCAACTTTGAGGTTGAGCCCGGTTTTTTGTCATAGACCCCACTTGTTTCTATATAATAGAGGTTTGTTGGACATGTTAGGTATCTATGTTATGAGCCTTGACTCTCTTGTTTCCTGATGTTATGATTTGGAAGTTTACCCTTAGTCCCAATTTTCTTGTTATACCTATCTCTTAATGTCATAATTATTATTGATTCTACAACGAAGGATGTGTAATTATATGATATGATCCTTGTTTAGGGTTCCCTCGGGTTCCCCATTCGCCAGTCACGTCTAGGCTCTAGGCTTGAGTTATGACAAAGATGGTATTAGAGCACCAAGCTTTTAGATCCTCGGAGTCCAACACACCATGTTTATTAGAGTCTTATTCATGGTTGTGTGGTGCACCTAATTTATGACTAGAGTCTTCGCTATGCTAGATCATGCCTAAAATAAGGAGAAGAGGAGCCCACACACCCGAGGAGTAACTAGCCAATGGAGAGCTTAGGGGTGCTCTCACCTTGCTTACATAAGTTGTATCTAATCAAGCCAATTAAGAAGCCCAAGCACATCATACTCCTACACTGACCTCTCGAGTGAGAGACTTCATGACAATGTATCCCTCGGAATTCCATGGGTTAAAGGTGAGTAAGGTCCCTCAAGAAGTCACAGATGAGGTATATAAGATTTTGTCTATCATGGGAGTGAAGTCAGAGGATAAGGTAGAGTTGGAGACTTACAAACTCAAAGTGGTAGCATAAATATTGTATAACCAATGGAAGGAAAAGAAGGGAGTCAACTATGTGGGGCTTTAGGAGTGGTTCAAGGCGGTCTTCCTTAATCGATTCTTTCCTCTTCAACTTAGGGAAGCTAAATTGGTGGAATTTATGAATTTGAGATAAGGGTCTATAAGTGTGAGGGAGTATACCCTCAAGTTTAACCAACTTTCAAAATATGCTCCACATTTAGTGGTCAACTCAAGATCTAGGATGAACAAATTTGTGATGGATATTTTTAACTCAGTTAGTGAGGAGTACTGATCTGCCATGTTGATTAGTGAAATGGAATCGTCACGTTTAATAACCTATGTCAAACAAATGGAAGAGGAAAAATTAAGGAAGTAAAGGGGTTATGAGGCCAATAGGGCCCATTTTGAGGGTATGTTTCGAAAGAGTGGTGGGTTCCATCAACGCCAAAGGTCTACTCATGCATTGGATAAGAGGGTTGCAAATGATTTTCTGAGTGCTCAAGGTGTTAGGGATGTGGCTCCTATTGATGTGTGTCCGAAGTATGCTATGTGTCATAGTGGCCTATACTTGAGAAATATTGTTGCTTGTTATGGTTATGGGAAAATGGGGCATAAGGCAATAGATCGCCCTCAAAACCATAAGAAGGGTAAGTAGGATGGGTCTATTAGAGTGTGTATTGACTACTAACAACTCATTAGAGTCACCACCCAGAATGGGTAACCTCTCCTATGAATTGATGATTTGTTTGACAAATTGCAAGGGGCTAGCCATTTTTGTAGAATTGATCTTAGATTCGGGTATCATCATGTGAAAGTGAGGGAGTGTGATATTCCCAAGATGACCTTTCGCACTAGATATAAGCATTATGAGTTTGTTGTGATGTCATGTGGGTTGATCAATGCACCAGCCATCTTTATGGACCTTACGAATAGGGTCTTTAAATGCTACTATGATTCATTTGTTGTCGTGTTCATTGATAGTATTTTGATCTATTCACATGGTAAGGAGGAGCATAGGGCTCATGTGAGTGTTGTGTTGCAAATACTAAGGGAGGAGAAGCTATATACTAAATACAAAAAGAGTGAATTTTGGTTGATGGAAGTTTCCCTCCTAGGACATGTTCTATCGGGGGATAGTATTAAGGTAAATCCTAAGAAGGCCGATGTGATTAGAAATTGGCCTTGGCCATTGACCCTATTAGATATTAGGAGTTTCTTGGGCTGAGCAGGTTACTATTGGAGATTTGTGAATGGGTTCTCTTTGATTGCTTCTGTATGACTAAATTGACTCAAAAGAAGGCTAAGTTTGTGTGGTCCGATGAGTATGAGAGAAGCTCCCAAACCTTGAAAGATAAGTTTGTGTCCTTTCTCCTATATTGTCACTACCGGATGGGCTAGAGGGGTTCATTGTGTATTGTGATGCTTTTAAAGTTTGTTTGGGTTGTGTTCTAATGCAAGATGGTAAAGTGATAGCCTATTCTTCTAGGCAACTAAAAGTGCATGAAAAGAACTACCCTACATGATCTTAAATTAGTCGTTGTGGTATTTGCATTAAACATTTAGCGTCATTACTTGTATGGGGTGCATATTGATGTATTCACTGATCATAAAACCCTCCAATATGTCTTCACTTTAAAAGATCTTAAGTTGAGGCAAAGGAAATAGTTAGAATTTCCTACATACTATGATATGAGTATGCATTATTATCTGGGTAAGGCTAATGTGGTGGCAGATGCTTTGGATAGGGTGTCTACGTGTAGCTTAGCTCATGTTGATGGTGGTGATAGGGAGGTTGCTAGGTAGGTCCATCGTTTGGTCAAATTGGGTATTAGGTTGGAAGAGGTGGACAATGGTGGTGGCAGTATTGTTGATGGTTCCAAATCTTCATTTGTGGAGGAGATGACAGCAAAACAAGATCTTGATCCCTTCTTGTTAGAATTGAAGGCCACAGTGAAAGAAGGCAAGGTGGAGGTTTTCTCCCAAGGGGGAGATGGTGCTCTTAGGTACCAAGAGAGGTTGTGTGTGCCTTGTGTTGACAACTTGAGAGAGAGAATCCTTGATAAGGCCCATAATTTTTCTTATTCTATCCACTCCGGTTCTATCAAAATGTATAGAGATCTGGTTATAGAGGCTCTTGAGAAGGTTAGGATGATTAAAGAAAGGTTGAAGACAACCCAAAATCGTCAAAATTCTTATGTCGATGTGAGGAGAAGAGAGCTTGAATTCAAAGTTGATGATTGAGTCTATTTGAAGGTGTAACTTATAAATGGTGTGGCCTATTTTGGTAAGAAAAGTAAGTTAATCCCAAGATATGTGGGTCCTTATAAGCTGATGAGAAGGGTTAGCAAGGTCGCTTATGATTTAGAATTGCCTAGTGAAATAGATTCGGTTCATCCAGTGTTTCATGTGTCCAGGCTGAGGAAATATAGGGGTGATCAGAAGCTATTGTACCTCTTGATATTGTGGGTGTTGTTGAAGCTAATTTTATCTATGAAAAGGTTCTAGTTCAGATTTTGGATAGGCAAGTGAAGAGATTGAGAAACAAAAAGGTTGCTTTCATTAATGTCCTTCGGAGGAATCAATAAGTTGAAAGTACTACTTGGGAGGCTGAAGCGGACATGCAAAAGCGATATCCTTACCTTTTCCACTCCACTCAAGCCTAAGGAATTAATCTAAGTCCCTTACATCATCTCAAGTCTTAAGTTCAGCCCTCATGTCATTACATACATTCATGTTTAAATTGACAAGATCATGATGATTTTAGACTTATGATAAGATTTTTGAAATGATGTTTATGTACATTATTGCATCCTATGTGAACTGAAATTTGTTAGGTTTACATATCTCAGATACGTCTCTTTGACATTCGAGAACGAATGTTCTCAAGGGGGAGATATTGTAATGACCACAAAAAGTGCTCGAAATGTGCATTAGAAGTGCCTAGAATAGTAATTTCCTCATATCTCAAAATTAGTGGACGATATGAAAAATTCAATTTCATATTCCTGTTCAGGGGGTCAAATTGAGTGGAGAATGGGTCTAACCCCAATTTAAGAGCAAATGATTAGCATTTCGATTTTCTAAGAATGCAAATTCTAGTGAAGTTTGCATGCCCCTGGCGCGACGCAGTTAGGGCATGCAGATGAAGAAAACATGACTTCACGATAGGCCTATTACGTAGACATATGCATTTTCTGTCTAGTTAATTTTTGTTCGATCTAAGGCTTTTGGGTATTAGGCCGAAGTGTTCCCAAACGTGAAAATACCTATACATAGCCATTTTTCACCCTCATGTCATCCTAAACATTCTTCAATACTTATTCAAATATTTTGCCAAATATTCTACTCCTAAATTCATGTCTCAAACCTCATCTTGATCTAACAATGTCCTCTTAAGCTTCAAGTCTCCATCTCCAATCTTCATCAAGTTCATCTCCAAAGATAAGGTATGTGGGCTTCTTTCATAGGTTCAGTTCACCCATGATGCTCAAGCCTCCTTTTCCTAGAAATTGCATGATTTAAAGTTGATTTACAAATGCTTCTTACATATTATGAAATTCACTGAACACTACATTGGGGTTTGTGAAATTATGATTATTTTACTACTTTTTGAGCTATGAATCTAAGATCTATTGTAAGATTTGATGAAGGGTTTTGATGTTTATTACTTGAGGGTGTCACCAAATATCTATTGTTGGTTTTACATTGAATATTTCAGCATTACAACACTCTTGAATTGCATCTTTTTACACTAGCACTACACACCATTTAAGTGTTTGATACAACGTTTGGTTATGGGTTCTTTAGGAAATACAGGTCCAATGCATGTCTTATGAGTTGAATGGCTATATAATGATGCAATGATGATGTAATGATGATGAAAAGGAATGTATGTATATAATGATGAAAAGAGTGTATATATATTATGATATTATCTCTATAGTGTTGGGGATGACCAATCCTATCCTGAGGGGTGGTTGTATGCTCGGGTAACCTATTGAGGTATTGGTACCTCAATCCCTAGCTTGGGGGCTCGTAGGCTCAGGTAACCTTATCGGGGGTTGGTACCCTTTAACGTTGTTGGGGGGTTTGTACTCTATCAACCTTGTTGGGGGGTTTGTACTCTATCAAGCTCATGAAGGGATTCGTTCCTTATGTGCCTCTCCAAGAAGGTGGTAAGCCTTGGATTCCACTCAGAATGGTCACTTCTTACACTTATTTATGATCCCTATAAGTATGATTTACTACGAGCATCTTCCATAAATGATATATTGCTACATGTACTCATTACCTATGCTTATGCATTTTGATTACGTTACTATCAGTTATTGTATTGCATCCGACATACTTAGTACATTAAAACATACTAACGTATACTCTATGCCTATATGATGTCACTATGTTGGAACTAGTGTACCGCTTGATCATCTTTCTCCTCCACTTGGCTAGTACAATTGTCTCACAAGTTTATTTGTGAGTCCTTTATTTTGAGGATGTTACTTATGATCTCCTGCTATGTACTAAGACTATTTTTCAACTATTTATGTATCTACCATGAGGATGAGCTCGGTTGTTTGTCATGGACCCCTCTCTTATCTATAGAGTAGAGGTGCTATTAGACATGTTAGGTATCTATGTTATGAGCCTTGACTCTCTTGTTTCCTGTTGTTATGATTTGGAAGTTTACCCTTAGTCCCAATTTCCTTGTTATGCTTGTTTCTTAATGTCAAAATTATTATTATTTCCATGAGCAAGGATGTGTACTGATATGCTATGATCCTTGTCGTAGGTTTTCGAGTTTTTCATTCACCGGTCATGTCTAGACCCTAGGATTAGGTCGTGAAAAAGATGGTATCAAAGCACTAGGTTATTAGATCCTCGGAGACCCACACACCGCATTGATTAGAGACTTATTCATGGTTGTGTTGTGCACTACAACTATGAATAGGAGGCTATGAGACATTTTAGGAAATATTTCCCTCTTTCATGTTCTAAGTCGTGCTATAGAGTTAAAGTAAGTTTTTCCCCCTAATGATTGTTTTTTGATATGTTATATCATGCCTAACACAAGGAGAGGACGAGCCCGCACATCCAAGGAGCAAACGACTAATGGAAAGCTTTGGGATGTTCTAACCTTGCTTGAAGAAGTTGTGGCTAATAAAGCCAATTAAGTGGCCCAAGACCCTTATACTCCTATTCCGGCCTCTCAGGTGAGAGACTTTTTAAGAATTAATCCCTTGAATTCCATGGGTTAAAGGTGAGTAAGGACACTCAAGAATTTACTGATTAGGTCTACAGGATTTTGTCTATCATGGGCGTGAGGTTGGAGGATAAGGCGGAGTTGGCGTCCTACCAACTCAAAGTTGTAGAACAAATATGGTGTAACCAATGGAAGAAAGAGAATAGAGTCAACTATGTGGTGCTTTGGGAGAATTTCAAGGTAGGATTCCTTAATCAGATCTTCCTTCTTGCACTTAGGGAAGCTAAGTTGGTGGAATTTATGAATTTGAGACAAGGTTCTATGAGTGTGAGAGAGTATGGCATCAACTTCAACCAACTTTTGAAATATGCTCCACATTTGGTGGTCGATTCAAGATCTAAGATGAACAAATTTGTGATGAGTGTTTCCGACTTGGTACCAATTTCCTTGTTATGCCTGTCTCTTAATGTTATAATTTTAATTGTATCTGCGACCATGGATGTGTTATTATATGCTATGAGGCTTGTTTGGGGTTCCCTCGGGTTCCCCATTCATCGGCCACGTCTAGGCCCAAGGATTTTGTCATGACACTAGTAGAGATCTTGGATAGACAAGTGACGAGGTTATGGAAGAAGGATGTGGCTTCCGTTAAGGTCCTTTGGAATAATCAACAATTCAAAAGTGATACATGGGAGGCCGAAGCAGACATGCAAAAGCTATATCCCTATCTCTTTTATTCTACTCAAGCCTAAGGAACTAATTCTAAGTCTTTTATATGATTTCATGTTCTCATGTATCAGCCCTATATGTCATTTTCGTGCATTCATGTTTATGTTGGCAAGTCTATGGTGAGTTTGACACTTATCTTGAAATTTTTGAAATTATGTTTAATTGCATGCATGCATTCTTATTGGGGCTGATTTTTCACTATTACTCTTCTTATATATGTTTCTTTGACATTCAGGGATGAATAATCCCAAGGGTAGATATTGAAATGACCCCAAAAAGTGCCCGTAAATGTGCCTTGACTGTTCCCAAAATCATAATTTTCATATATCTCAAAATCTGTGCGTGATATCAAAAGTTTGATTTCATATTCTTTATCAAGGGGCAAAATTGAATGGGGAATGGGTATAACCCCAATTTTAGATTGACCAAATCACAATTTCAATTTTCAAAGTTACAATTTCTAGTGAGCAGTTTGCGCCCCTACCACTACGCAACCAGGGCACGCCACTATGTAATTTGTTGTCTCGTTTTTCATTTTGGTCTAAGGCTTTTGGGTCTTGGGCCTAAGTCTTCCCATATGTTAAAATAGGTATACTTAGAAACATTTCAACACCATGTCATACAAGACATTCCCCATTACTCTTTGAAACACTTAGACAAATATTTTACTCAAAATTCAAGTGCCAAATCTCATTCCGAATCTTAAGGATTTCATTCAAGCTTTAAGTCTCCACACCAATCTTCATCAAGGAATTCTCCAAAGTTAAGGTATGTGGGTTTCAACCATTGGGTCCTTTTACCCATGGTGACTAAGCTTCCTTTTGATATAAATTGCATGTTTCTAAGTTGATTTACTTTAGGGGTCTTACTTATTATGAGTTTACTATGAACTATGTTGAGGTTTCATAAAAGCGTGATTGTTTATGAATGTTTTTAGCTATGAATCTTTGATCTATCTTGAGATTTGATGAATGAATTTAATGTATGTTGCATGATGGTACTACCAAGAGTAGGTGGGTGGTTTTACATTGAATTTTCTTGCCCGATTTCAGTCTTGTATTGCATGATCTTATACTAGTATTACACACCCACCAAGCGTTTGATAAAATGTCCGTTAATGCATCTTGAGTTGTTGAATGCCTCATGCTTGGCATAAGAGTTAAGTGACTTTATGATGATGAAAGGATGGTATATATGTGTTTATTTCATGATATGTATCTATAGTGTTGTGAGTTGGCCATAACAAATTGATGGGTTGATACCTCAATCACTTTTGGCGGAGGTTGGTCATGTCCGTCAACCAGTTGAGAGGTTGGTACCTCAATCACTTTTGATGGAGGGTAAGCCATCAACCAATTGAGGGGTTGGTACCTCAATCACTTCTGATGGAGGGTGGTCATGTCCATTAACCGATTCAGGGGTTGATTCCTCAATCATTTCTAAGGGGTGGACTACCTTAGATTCCTAGTACTAAGTTTTCTTGGTCTATTATGATGGTCTCTTCTTTCACACCTAATATGTTCTATATAAGCATGTTTTACTTCAAATATCTACATGACATATTATTATTATATTATCCATTGCTTATGGTATTGCTTTTTGCTTATGTTGTCTATCTCTTATTGCACTGCATCCAACATACTTAGTACATTCAAACGAACTAACATATACTTTATGGCGACATGATACTACCATGTATGAACCAAAGCTCCACTTGATCATCATCTTCCTCCGCATGGCTAGTACAATTTCTCTTAGAGATAGTTGGTGAGTCCTCAACTCCGAGGACATATGTCTCTTGATTTTCATGCTATGTATTGAGTTTCTCTATATTGGATACTTATGACTATGAGGGTAAACCCAGAGATTGTCTTGGCCCCCCGCTCCTATCTATGTAGTAGAGGTGTTGTTGGAACCTTATGGCATGTTATTGCTATACTACTAGCCTATTATGTTTTATATGATCTGAAAGATGTCGCTTAGCCTCATTTTCCCTTATTCCTATCTATTGTTGTTGTGTTATTGCTTCCAGGCCAAGGATGTGTAATGATATGTTAAGAGACTTGCTTGGGGTTCTTTCAAGTTCCCCATTAGTCGTGTCACGTCTAGGCCCTAGGCTTGGGTCGTGACATACAGATATTCCAAGATAGGTTCAAAGCAACTTATGAAATAGCAAAGTAGTAATTTTTACAAATAAGCTAAAATATGACCTACAAGGTCATTACATCATCCACCACTAAAAATAATGTTCATCTTTGGGAATGGGCATCCTCTACATCAATCCACTGGGCTTGTGGTGCTCATACTTGACTTGTTGTCAATTCAAACACTTCGCCAAAAATTAAGCTATATCCCTTGATCATACCAAACCACCAATAATGATGTTTTAGATCGTGGTACATTTTTGCCACACCAGGATAGATAGATTATGTAGCACAATGAGCCTCCTCCAATATTAATCTACTACCTTAGGCACACAAACTCTACCATTTATCCTCAATACACACTTAGAATGAATTATAGCTACCTTGGCCTCATCCCTCAACATTTCGTCATGAATTAAACATAATCTAACATCCTAAAATTAGTGAGCACATATCTAATCAAGCAATGAAGATCTAGCCTCAACTAATGCAAAATACTCTGAGGAGAAGAAATATCCATCCCAATAAGTAGTGTAGCAAGTGACGGAACCTCTAAAGCCAAGGGGCTATGCTTAGCCCCCAAGAATACCAAACTCTCCAGACTAGTAGCCTTCTGGCTCAAAGTAATAGCCACTAAATTTGGCTTGCCCAGGTAATATAGAATAGAGATGTCATAGTCTATTAGTAACTCTAACCACTTATGTTGTCTCATATTCAGATTAGGCTGAGAAAAGATGTATTTAACACTCTGGTGATTGATAAAGATCTCACACTGCCCCCATAAAGAAAAAGTCACCACAACTTCAATATAAACACCACCGCAACTAGTTCAAAATCATTGGTAGAGTAGTTTGTCTCATGCACCGTCAACTGTCTAGAGGCATATGCGATCACCTTTCCTCTTGGCATCAATAAACCATCTAAACCCACTCTAGAAGCATTATAATGTACCAGAAATAGCACTCCCTACTTGGGAAGATCATGAATAGGTGTTAAAGTTAGTAAATCTTTGAGCTTTTGAAAGCTAGCCTCACACTCCTTCGACCACTGAAATGTAACATCCTCCTGAGTAAGTATTGGCAGCTATACAAGAGAATCCTAAAATAAATTATTTATAATACCCTACCAAACCAATGAAACTCCAAATCTTAGTAGAGAAATTGGTCGATCCCACTCATGAACAGCTACTACCTTAGCCAAATATACCATAATACCATCCTTTATCACCACATTCCCAAGGAAAGCCACAAACTCGAGCCTAAACTCACACTTGAGAACTTTGCATATAACTTCTCTTTTCTTAAACTCTGAAGTACAATCCTCAAATGTTGAACATGGTCAAACTCACTCTTGTAATAAACCAAGATTTCATTTATGAACAGAATCACAAATATTTCCAAGTAGGGTTTGAACACTCAAATTATCAACTCCATAAAAGTCATAGGGGCATTACTCATCCCGAATGACTTAACCACAAATTCATAATGACCATAACGAGTCTTGAAAATTGTCTTTCAGATATCAAAATCCTAAACTCTCAACTAATGATAGTCGAACCTTAAATAAATCTTGGAGAATACCAAGGCACCTTGCAATTGGTTAAAGGATCATCAATACGAGGTAAAGGATATTTGTTCTTTATGGTCACTTTGTTCAGCTGATAATAGGTAATACACATATGCATAGTGCCATCCTTCTTCTTCATGAACAAAATAGGAGCACCCTAAGGAGATACAGTTAGCCGGATGAACCTTTTTATCAATAAACATTCAAATTAGTCCTTCAACTCAGCCAGTGCCATCTCATAAGGGCCAATAGAAATGGCTTAGTGACCGGCTCCGTATCAATAGCAAAGTTGATATCACAATTCAAAGGGTGCCATAAATTGAACCTAGGTCCTAACCGTGACGCGATGAATAACACATCTGAAGGCATCCCATCTAAGCCTCATGCTTATATAATAAGCATTCATAAGGTAAAATATGCATATATAAGTGATGAACAAGTGAAAGTTTATCAAAATAATAGTTATAGTTCCCTTAGGGGAATATACATCAATTCATTATATCTAATTCATACCTCTACATCATAGATCTTGGCAGGGAGTAGCACATAGCTCACTCTTAAGATGTACATCAAAAGTAAATAATAAAGTTTAACATAAATGAAAAACATCTCAAGTGCTAGTTCCCGAACCATGGGAACTCACTAATAAGCATTTTACTCAGAATCCAAATGCTAGCCACAAAATGAATAGTCACCTCATTGTTTGTCCTTACATGATTAGATTATGTAGGTAAACAAGTATACGTTAGCTCATGGAATGTATTACGTATGTAGGTATGTCATAAATCAAAAGACATCACAATGATATCAATATCTGTAATCATAAACAATAGAATAAGGACATAATATTTATGAGCATGCAAGTTTAAAATCATGAGAAGAGGCATTATTAATTCCATTCATAACCTTAACATACATATGTGAGAATAGGACTGTAACCGACATATAACACCTTGCGGACTATTACATGAAATCATGCTATTCACACTACAACAAACTAAGAGGAGTCTACTTTGCCTAGGTAAACCTCACCCTATGGGGTCCATCCTTGTACGATGAGAACTGTCATTTAACCCTACCCTTTATGCTCTATCCTAGCATGGTGAGTGTCTACCATTAAGCTAATTAGATCTAATAGCACACACTTAAGACAAAATTGAACATCATTCCTATAGTGGCACATAGTTATTTGACTTGAGATTTATGTTAGGATCCTTGGAGATAGTCGTCATCACACAAGTCCACTTGGTGCTAAGTTATATCCCCAAGAATATATAACTCATTTATATATAGCTTTCAATGTAGTTCATGCTTTATTAAAATCATACTTTCATAAATCATAAATAATCATCATAGCTTTTATGAAAACATCATGCCATAAGAATAGACTATTTACTTTGTTGTCATCATGATGTGGGTAGACATTCCCACCTAAACTTCTTCATAACCATTAGGATTTTTAGCACCCTTTGTATCGTAACATTTTTATATAGGTACACATTCCCACCTAAACATCTTCATAACCATTAGGGTTTTTATCACCCTCTGTATCATAACATTTTCATAGCTTTCATAACATCATCATTGTCATAATATCATCATCATCATCACTTAAAACATGTTTTTCTTACTTGAGATCATACGTATAGAAATCCATAACTTTATCATAAGGGACTATGACTAACTTTTGGTCCATGAACATTTGAGTCAAAATTAGGCAATTGAGAAAACATGCAATTGAAATCAAATTAGATTATTGATAAAGGAACTCACATAAAATCATTAATCATAATCGTGTATACTTTTAAATTACATACTTCTACTTAAAAATCATATACATCATGAAATTCATCATCATTCATGTATAATTAGTCATAGTTATCTGATAACATGCAGACTAGAGATGGCACCAACATAAGTGGCATGTACCCCTCAAGACCATTCACAAGGAGTCAAGCAAAAGATCTCCAAGACTAATCTTTTGCTTGACTCCTTGCGAATGGTCTGCAGGTGTACATGCCACGAATCTTAGTGCCATCTATACTTTGTATGTTATCATTTTCATATAGGGGTCATAATTCATACGCTAAGAATCATAGATTAAAAGCCCATAAGAAATCATCATGAAACTTTGATAAAAGGAGGTTTTGGATTGGGCTTCATAGATGAAACTAATCCATGAATGAAGTCATACATACCTGAAATAGAATCTTTAGAATTAAGGAAGTAACTTTGGAAATTCTTAATCAAACCTTCAAGCTTTAGCCTCAATGGAACCCTTCACTTAGATAAATATTGAGATCTTTGAGAGAAATTTGGGATTTAAAAGCTTTGAAAGGATTAGAAATAGGATTTTATAGAGGTTAGGTTGATAAGGGTAGCCAAAATGACATAGTTTAGGACTTAGGTGGATTGGAAATGTCAAAAACACCCTTCATTAAAAAAATTTAGAGTCATCCACAAAACCTATCCTATGGGTCTTGGATAAACTTATAGCTCATATTTTGCCTCATGGATCAGGGTGCCATAAAAGCTGAGCTATTGTAATTGCAGCCTCTAAGCCATGAACATGTAGTACGACTCGTATATCTACTTATAGGCCATAAACCTTCTTATAAAGTAATTCTAGACTTGGACAAATTTTAAGTTTCGCAGGGCTTCTTCCTACAAGACCAACTTATGGGTTGTGAGCACTTCTACGCTCATCTAGTATCATGTAAGTCAACTTCCAAAATTCCTCCAATTTTCCATTTTCCTAGGCACTTTCCATGAGACCACTTACAACCCATGGTACTTTGTATGAGCCATGGTGTTGCTCATACAGTTAGACCATCCAAAAATTTCCTATCTTTCAGTTTTTCTTATCTAAATCATAAGGGGTGTAATAGAGAGACCCCAGGAAAATCAGTCAGAAACACATCCATAAACTCTCTAGCAACTCTAGTGGTCTCTAATAATGGTGACTCCTGAGAACAAGCCTGAACATGAGCCAAATATGATAAGCATCCCTTATCCATCAATCAACAAGTAGGCATATAAGAAATAAATCTCTTGGGATAGGAGCAAGGCGCTCCAGCCCACACCAAATAAGGCATGTCAGGGCAAGATAAGGTAACGATCGTCGGATGGCAGTCAAGAACAACATAATGAGGCAACAACCAATCCATGCATAATATCACATCAAAGTAAACCATATCAAGCAATAGCAAGTCAACAATAGTGTCTTTCCCCATAAAAGTCACAACACAACCCCAATACACCCTATTTACCAGTAATGATTCACTTACAAAGGTGGAGACACAAATAGGCTCAGCAAATGGCTCACACACGTTATCAAGTTTCAAAGTAAAGTAAGCTGACATATATGAATAGGTAAAGCTTGGATCAAATAAAACTGAAGCAGAAAAGTTGTACACTAGAACCATACCTGTGATAACTTCATTAGAGGCCTATTCCTCATATCACAACCCCAGCCTAGGGCCTAGATATGACACAGTGAATGGGAAAATCGAGGGGACCCAAAATAATCCTCTTAGCATATCATTCACATATTCTCAGTCTCAAAAGCAAAATAACCATCAACAAGATATAATAAAAAAGGAATCGAGACTAAGGGAAGTTTTTTATATTCATAAAAGCATAAAAAAGTCAAGCTCATAGCATAAACATACCATAGTATCCAACAACACGACCAACTTAGAATGGAGTGGTGGCCAATACACTTTTTGGGCTCACCCTCAAAATAACAAATGCTCAACATACAGAAGTCTCAACATAGCAAGAGTAACTTAGATATTATCCTCATACTTAAGGGGTCGCCAATGCTTTTCTCTAAAGTAGTGAACTAGCCATATTGAGGATGATCTAAAGGAGCTTCAATACCTACATGGTAATTGAAACTACCCCAAAAGTGCCAAAAAACGTGTCTCAAAAATGACTATAATAGTAATTTTTATATATCTCAAAATTCATGCGTGATATCAAAAATTTAACTTCATAGTATTTTTCAGGGGGAAGAAATGAGTAAAAATGGGCATAACCCAAATTTTAGAAGACCCATAGTGAAAAATGAATTTTGCAAATTTTGGAATTCCAGTGATGATCCGTGTTGGTACTGCGGCACGCAGCTGTCATAGACCAACGTAAGTATGTGCTACGCGTTAGGTCTGCATCGCGTACCAAATGCGAACCTATGTTGTTTTGTTGTCCATTTTTCTTGTTCGGTCCAAGGCTTTTCGGCCTTTGGCCTAAGCATTCCCATGCATAAAAATACCTATACTTAGTCATTTTTCAATCCCATATCATTCAAGACATTCCATAAAAACTTCTCAAACACTTATAGAAATATTTTACTCAAGCTTAAGGGTCCCAAACTCATTTCGGATCTTAAGGAATTTACTCAAGCTTTAAGTTCTCAATAAAATCTTCATCAAGAAATTTTCCAAAGTTGAGGTATATGGGTTTTAACTATTCAGTTCTTTCACCTATAGTGTCCAACATTCCCTTTTACATAAATTATATGTTCTAAGTTGATTTACTTATGGGTCTCACTTATTATGAATTTGACTATGTGTTATGTTGGGGTTTCATTAAAGTGTGACTATTTAAGCATGCTTTGGGCTATGAATCTATGATTTTTTTGAGATTCAATGAAGGATTTTAATGGATATTGCATGAGGGTATTAGCAAGTGTTGGTGGGTTGATTTCCCTCAATCTTTCTTGCATAATTTCACTCTTGAATTGCATGATTTTATATTAGCATTACACACCTGTCAAGTTTTTGATAAAAATGTCCGATTAATGTTTCTTGAGTTGTTAAAGGCCTAAGACATGGCATATAAATCAAGTGACTTTATGATGATAAAAGTAATGTATTGATGTATTGATCTCTTGAAAGTTATCTAAAGTGTTAGAAGTTGATCACGACTTGTTTAGGGGATGGTAGGCCCGAACTACCAAGTGGGGAAGTATACACCTCAATCACCTAGCTCGAGGGTTATAGGGTCGTGCAACCATGTTTGGGGATCTATACCTCAATTTTCTAGCTCGATGGGTGGTAGGCTCATGTAACCATGTTGGTGGGCTTAAATATCATTTGCGCCACTTGGGTGGTGGTAGTGATATTTATCTCCAATAAGAAAGCAATTGTTGTTAGTAATTAACCTAACCGAAGGTTAGGATCAAATCCATAGGGAATATAGGGTTTGACAACAAGACTTCGCTACTAATCATTTCAAGTATCTATAACTAAAGTCACTACAAGGGGGGTTTGTGATTCGAGAACAAAACAACTAGATATTATACTACAATGCAAGAAAATACTCAATTTTAGAGAGCACTTGGGAATTATGTTCCTCATAGTTCATTGACATGAGTAACCTAATTAACGTAACTAAAATTAGAGATTCACAAGTAGGATGGTAACTTACGTTCTTCCATCCCTTTTGTGAAGGTGAAGGTCGAATTTCACCATAGAGCTTGTTAGGTAACCATGGCGTGCCAAATAATCATTACCTATTGTCTCAGTCAACCTCTCCTTGGTTAGGTTTGGTTGATTAGACGATAACAGGTCACTCGAATCCTATCATCTATTTCCCTTTTTCTATTCATCACTACCTTGGTCAGGATAATAATAGTAGGCAGAATTTCGTGTCGGCTACCACTAAACAATCATAATGAGGGGAAGTAGATAATACATGCAAACCCCCAATCATAGAAATGCACAAACCTAGGTCATCTCAAGTCAACTACCTATGGTTCCTATAACCCCAAGTTATGGGTGCTTAGCTACTCATGGCTAAGGCAAAAACCAACAAAAATGCAAATGATAGACATAGTTGAGAATTTAACCCAAAGCAATGAAGAGGGAAGACACCACAAGTTGCAAACCACAACTTTGATAGATTGACGATAAGTATAAAGCAAGATCTGCAATCCCCAAAATTGGGTTTTCCAAGAGAAAAATGTACAACTTTGCTAAAACCCTAAAATATTCTTGAGAGAATAATCAAAGGCACCTTCAATATCTAAAAAGCTGGAATCTTATTCTTCTCCTAAATAAAACCTAACTTAAAGTATTTATAGTAGTTATATGTTTAACCCTGGTAGCTAGTATGCCTCACACTTGTGACTCATAGGGTCACCTACAAGTCATTATTGGTGTCTCATATTAGGTTCTTGGCATATTGGACTCAACTGGTATGACCTACTAGTATGAGTCATAACTTGTGCTATGACTCGTATACTCCTCTTGTAGTCTAGGCCTTCAGTTATTGATGTAAAGTTTGGGCTCTCTGTTTCCTGCTACGAGTAAACCTATATGAGTCATAGTAAGACTTATGACTTGTAGAATGGCATCTTAGGATTGACCTCTACTTAGCAGATTTCTGGTTTTTTGTCTTTATTTCTTTCTATGATAACACCCACTGACTCATAACTTGGGCTATGATTCGTAGGTGAACTTGTATGTCCTATGTTACAATAAAAATCTGTAAAAAGTTTCCTCCAAAATAAGGTCAACCTAACTTTTCTACAAGAACAATATAAAAATACATCAAAACCATAAAAGGTCGCATTATGAACTCACACAATCCCTTGTTTTATGCATCAAATGTATTGTATTTTGACATCACATCAACACCCTCAACTTATAGTTATTGCTTGTCCTCAAGCAATGACTCAATCTATGCAGACAATAAGAAATATGTAGCAGTTATACCAATGGCATATACATCATTCACTCTAGTCCATGTACACAACTATCATTTTCAAAACCATATTGTAAAGTTGCTAAGCACAACAAAAACATGATGATGAATCTGGTGACCCAGCTATGATAAGATAAGAAGCATCAACCATCAACAATCACTGGTATAGCCATATGCTCATCAAGTAGTGCAAATGCCCTCACAGAAAAGAAGTACCTCTTACTCACTCAAAAATCATTTAGAATTCTGGGACTAAGGAAGCATTCTGAATCTCATCAATGAAATTCATTCTGAATGACTAACACCATAGGCTTGCCACTATACTCATCTTCCAACTTGGTGACAAAGTGTATTTGGATCCCTTTAGGACTAAAGGGCTTATAACATAGGTTCAGGGGGCTTTGGTATGGCACTTTAGGCAAGTAGTAACTGAAAGCTATCCCTGAACCATATTTACTAACAATTTCTTTCTTGATAACCCAAACCATTTTCACTAAATCCACCCTTATTCTCCAGTTTCAAGCTTTCCCTAAGTGCTTTCTTTCTCTTTTCTGTTGTGCTATATTTCTGAATTCATTTTTGCTAATTTTTCTCAATTTAATGACCTTTTACGCTCTTTCTCCTCCCTAGGTCATAATTTCTCATTTGTTTCCTTCTTTCCTAGCTAACCACCTTATTTTTATGACTTTACTACAATAAAGGCCACCCTCAACTTACGCTTTTAGCCTAAGGTGCAGTCACAATATCTATTCCCTAAACTAGGGCCATAATTTGTAGCCACCCTCAACTTAGGCTTTTAGCCTCAATTAAAGTTCAATTGTTCAAGGATAGACCAGGGCCAATATTAAGGTATTTCATCAAATAGGGTTAAGCTAGTAAAGCGTCAAGAAAGAATGAGTACATGAGAAGCTCAAAAATTTTGAACAAGATATTAACTCACTCATTTGGTAGGTTATTTAGGCTAAAAGCGAGTTCACTAAATGAAGAAAGGCCTAAGATCCTTTTCAAATCAACCACATTACCAAACCAATTTTAGAGTAACAAGGTACGTTCTGAGTCTATACATGATGCATAAATGTAGCAAATTAAGCTCACAACACACATAGCATTACACCTATAATCAAGTATAGACTCACAGGTCATGCTTCAAGCCTCAACTTACCTCCACATTATCAGAACAAACATTGCTAGATACTTAAAATGCATGAATGCATTAATAACCACAGTCTAAAAAATTTTGAGAGTACCTAATTCTTCATCAAGATTTTAGAAACATTTAAAAACTCATGTATATGCCAACTTAATATTACTATGTATTTACAAACTATCTGTACTGCCTAGAACATGTAGATTCAACAAAAAATTACACATCCATAAGGAAAAAAAAACATAATAAGAAAACCTTGGGATCAAAAATAGGGGAAGTTATGGGCTCCAGGCTACTCAGAATTTACCTTAATCCATAACATCCCACACCCCATCAAAATAGATTATTTTGTCCTTAAAGTAAAGACTCATAGAAGAGGTACAAGGGGTATACCTTGGGTTGCCTCCCAGGAAGCGCCTGAATTATTATCGTGGTACGACAGTAAGCTTTTGTGCTCATGCCTCTTCAAGGTCCTAGTCTTCCACTATCTTGATTTCTTCCATGTCACCTATGTATAATTTTACCCTCTGGACATTTACCTTGAACATTTTACCATCCCTGCTTTCTAAATGGATGGCTCCATTACTAAAAATACGTACCACCATGAAGGGTCCCATCCACTTGTATCTAAGTTACCCGGCAAAACCACTTCAACCTAGATTTATAAAGAAACACCATGTCTCCTAGAGCAAATTGGTGGTTCTCAATTCTGCAATCATGTTGAACTTTCATCCTTTGATTGTACAATGCAAAACTCTCATATGCTCGCTGCCTAAACTCATGAGTTCATATACTTGGATCAATCTAGATGTTGTTGCTTTATTCCAGTCTAGGTTCAGCTACTTTAGTGCCTATAATGTCTTCTGCTCAAGTTCAACTAGGAGATGGCAAGCTTTTCCAAACACCAATTGCTAAGGGGACATTTTGATTAGGGTTTTGAAGGATATGAGGTAGGCATATAAAGCATCATATAACTTTCTTGATTAGTCAGTGCGATTTACATTCACCTTTTTGGATAGGATTTGCTTTATTTCCCTATTTGATACTTTCACTTTCCCACTTATTTGGGAATGGTATAGGGTTTCCACTCAGTGTTTCACATCATATCTTTCAAGGGGATCTTTGAAAATTATGTTACAAAAGGAGAATCTCTATCACCGATAATTGCCTAGGTATACCAAACCTGGAAAAATATTTCTTTGGAGAAACTCGATAACACTCTTACCTTCATTGTTCAGTAAAGCTACGGCCTCTATTTAGTTAGAGACATAATCAACTACAACCAAAATATACTTATTACCATGGGAGCTCACAAAGGGGCCCATAATGTCAATGCCCCAAATGTCGAATAGTTTTATCACCAAAATAAGATTTAGAGGAAGTTCATACCTTCATGATACCTCGCCCTCTCTTTGACATCTATCACATGACTTGACATAATCATGGGTGGATGTATAGATGGCCAACAGTAGCCATACTTTAACACCTTATAAGCAGTTGGAGATCCACTGTGATAACCACACCCCAATGAAGAGTGGCATGCTTCAAGAATGGTCATTATCTCTACTTCTGGCACATATCTACTAATGATCCCATTTGCACAAATACGTCATAAATATTGCTCATCCCAGAAGAACTTCTTCACATCGTGCATAAACTTACGACGGTGATGGGTCTTCAGATAAGGAGGCGCTACATCACTCACCAAGTAGTTGGCATAGTCAGTAAACCAGGGTATAAGATCATTTAAGTTGACCAAAACCCTCTCATCATGGAATAAATCATTGATGTCAACTCCATCATCAAACTTCATCTTAGCTTCATCTTTCAATCTAGAAAGGTGATTGGCTAATTGATTTTCTAACCCCTTTCTATTAATAATATCAAAATTGAATTCTTGCAAGAGGAGTACTCATATGATCAGTCTTAGTTCTGTTTCCTTTTCAGCCATTAGATATTTGAGCATTGCATGGTCTGTGTGCACTATCATCTTAACTCCCAACAAGTAGGAATGAAATTTTGCGAAGGCAACGACTAAGACAAACAATTCTTGTTCGATGATTGTACAATTTTTCTGGGCCACATTTAGTGCTTTTCTAGTATAATAGATTGGAAATAGAATTCTCTCCCTACACTGTCCCAACAACATTGCTAGCGCAACCCCACTTGCATCACACATTTGTTCAAATGGTTGTGACCAATCTAGTGCCATAATAATGAGTGCCAAAGTCAACCTTCTTTTCAATTCTTCGAAGGATTGCTTGCATGCATCATCAAATACAAACTTGGAATCTTTATCTAACAACATGCACAAGGGTTGTGAGATCTTGGTGAAGTCCTTTATGAAGCGACGGTAGAATCCTACATGGCCTAGAAAGCTCCTAATACCTTCACCAAAATTGGTGATGTTAGTTTCACGATACCCTCAATTTTTGCTTTATCTACCTCGATTCCCTTGCCTGAAATTCTGTGACCAAGCACTATGCCTTCTTTGACTATAAAATGACATTTCTCCTAGTTCAATACCAAATGGCTCTCAACACACCTTTGCA
The DNA here is from genome assembly GCA_025642045.1 of Solanum sejunctum. NCBI lineage: Eukaryota > Viridiplantae > Streptophyta > Magnoliopsida > Solanales > Solanaceae > Solanum > Solanum sejunctum. The sequence goes on from JAOTQJ010094514.1 coordinate 65,178, forward strand.
ACACATCATGCAAATGTAACAAGCATTCTTCAAAAGACTAGTTGACAAAACTAAAATCATCCGTGAACACCTCAATAGTACTTTCAACCATGTCTAAGAAAATAGACATCATGCATCTTTAAAATGTGGCTGGAGCATTACATAATCCAAAAGGCATTCTCTTAAATGTAAAGGTACCATATAGGTATGTGGAATTTGTCTTCTCTTAATCCTCGGGCGCGATAATAATCTGATTTTACCTAGGATATCCATCAAAGAAACAATACCATCCCTTTTTTGCTAGTCTATCAAGCATTTGATCCATGAAGGGCATACGGAAATGATCTTTCTTGGAAGAAGCATCGCGTTTCCTATAATCCATACATACTATCCACCTAGTGGCTGATCTCATAAGGATCAACTCATTCTTTGCATTAGGCGCCACTTTCATACCTCTCTTTTTTGGAAGACACTACACTAGACTGACCCCATTCACTATCGACAATTGGGTAGATTACTCTTGTGTCTAACCACTTGATCATTTCTTTTTGCACAACCTCTTGCATTAGTGGGTTCAATTGTCTTTGATCCTCAATTGATGGGATGTAATCTTTGATTTGTTAAATCTTATGAGTATATATTCTAGGAGGTATGATAGTGATGTCTATAATCGTCCACCTGATGGTCCTTTTGAATTGCTTGAGAATGGAGATAAGGGCCTTTATTTAGGCTTTGTTTAAGTCAGCTACAATTTTGACTGGCAATGTACTATTCTCTCCTAAGTATGCATATTTCAGATATGTTAGCAGTGCCTTTAATTCCAACACTGGTGGGACTTCTATAAAAGGCTTCATCGGTGGCATTTCCCTTTTGCACAAGTCTGTTTCTAACCTGGCCTGTTGCCTAGGACCAAATGACACCATAAGAGCATTCACTATTTCCTCATAATTAGGAATATTGTCATCCTCAAAATTCATCAACACAACTGCCAAAGGTTCAACTCTCAGCCTTAATTCAATTGATATCTCTACTTTATCATCTTCACTCATTACAATCATTGAGACAACCTGAAACTCATAACTCCTTGTATTTGGTTAGCCCACTTGAAACATAATTATCTCTTCACCAAACCCAAATGTGAGCCGACTCTTTTCCATATCAACCAATGCTCTCCCTGTGGCTAAGAAAGGTCTCTCCAAGATGATAGGAATTGCAAAATCAACCTCACAGTCAAGTATAAAAAATCTGTAGGAAATATAAATTTGTCTATCTTGACCAACACATTATAAAGTATCCCCATATGTTTTTTGACTATTATGTCTGCCATTAACAACTACATCTTTGTAGGAACAAGGTTGCCTAAACCGAGCTTTCTGAATATGGCAAGAGGCATCAAATTGATGCTGGCTCCCAAGTCACATAGTGCTCTAGCAAATGCAAGTTCCCCAACTATGCATGGTATGGTGAATGTACCCAGATCTTTATGATTCTGCACCAAAGAATTCATGGTGATGGCACTGCAATGTTGAAAATTTTGGGAGAGGTCTTGGCTAATTTTGTGATTCTTCTTGACCAGATCTTTCATCTATTTCGCATATCCTAGCATCCTCTCAAGAGCCTCAACTAAGGGGATGTCCATCGACAACTTCTTAGGCATCCCCAAGAACTTTTCAAAATTAGCTTCCTCTTTTCTCTTCCTAAGCCATTGCAGAAAAGGTGGTGAGGGCCTTTTAAAAGTTTTATATTTCTTTGGTTACTTGTTTGTGCTTGGCATCTCAGTCTCCTCGTTTACCCTTTTTTTGCAAATTCCATCTCCAACCATTAGCGTGGAAGGATCACCAGTGCTTTTGCCACCCCGAGTCATAACTTCTAAACAATGCCCTTCATTCTTAGGATTTTGAATCTTATTGCTTGGTAAGGTGCCCTTTTGGCATTTGTTCAATTGTGAAGAAACTTGCCCAAATTGTTTTTCTAGTTGCTTAATTGTCACGGAGTGAGACTCTATTTTCTGATTAATTCTTGAAATATCTATCTTCTTTCCTTTCAAGGTCGTATCTTGGTGGTCAATTTTGTTCAACAACTTTTTAAACATCTCTTCAAGACTAGAAGTGCTTATCACGGCCTCACGACTGTAGGGAAACACATAAGGACCAGTACTATAACCATCTCTTTTACCCAATTTGTCATCTGACATCCAGCATCCTCTCTATTTTATAGTAACTACCTCAGTTATCTCTATAAGCACCATTATGGTTGTAGTTCCTACCTTGATTCCTGGAACCTTGTCTCCAATAGTCTGAGTTGGACCCTTGGGGGTTATTCCGAAAACCCGCCACTTGATTACTTACCAAACATGCATCCTCATCAAAGAATGGACCTTCATATACAAGAGTCTTAGGAGGTTGGTGAGTGACCACTTTGACACTTTCTTGGTTTTGCTTCAAGACCATGTCCATACTGGTGCGAAGTTGACCAAGTTGCTCTATGATCTCTACAATAAGTTTTGCTTGCTCATTGTTAGTGTTGACCACACAAGACATTTTCATTGCACTTCAGTCTCATTAACCCCATGCTTGGTTAGTCTTAACCACTTGCTCCATCTTTATGGCTATCAATGCAAATGGTTGGTCAAGAAACATGTCTCCCATGATTGTGTCGGTGCAAGCTTAACTATTCTCATCAAGTGCCCAATAGGAAATCTCAACCAAGGAATCATCAACAATCCTTTGATCAAGGACCTTCCTTAATAATTTGGTAAATCTCCCCCGTGTTGTGCTAATAGAGTCATCCGATAATTGTTCAAAGTTGTCTATTTGATCTTTAAGCTTTAACTTCTTTGATGTTGGGAAATATCTTTCAAGATATACTCTCTAAAGTTCTGCCCAACTATTTTTATACCCAGAGAAAGCTCACACAACCACACAACTGCATTCCCAGTCAGTGATAATGGAAACGCCCGCAAACAAATGATATTAAGAGAAAACTTTTGTGTCCCCAGGACACTCTTGCAACCAAAAACCACATTATGGAGATGATGGTAGGGATCCTTTGAAGGTAACCGTGTGAATAACCTATGATTCTAGAGCATTTGAAGTTATCCACTTAACATGGAGAATTTACCGTCTGCCGGTAATGGAGGCACCATTATAACAATAGTAATGTCCATAGTCACAATGTTCAGGCGATATAGAATACTTCCATAATCGTTCTTGTTGAAGTCCCTAAGTTATGGCCTATTATCTCTTGGTGGTGAACTCTCCTCTCTTCCCATATCATCATTCATGTTTATTTCTTTCTCAACTACAATATCCTCATTCACTTAAGTCATTCTTCTAAAGAGATGATGGATCTCCATATAGATAGCAACTAAGGGATTACCTTAGCTCCTTGTGTTTGGCATACAACGTAGTACACCCCGCGATTAAAATCAAATAAAAAAACAAAAAAAATATAAAAAATACAAAAGAGTCCAGAAATTAATATTTGAACTAACTTATAGTGAAATCAATTCAAAACCTAGTCGTATTCCCCAGCACCAGCGCTAATATTTATGATGATGTTCACCCTCCAATAAGAAAGATCGCTGTCAATAATTACGGAAGATTAGGATTGAATCCACAGGGAATACAGGGTTTGACTGTAAGACTTCGCTACCAATCACTTGAAATATCTATAACTAAAGTCTCTAAAATGGCGAGGGGGCGGGTTGTGATTCGAGAACAAAAATAAATAAATATTATACTACGATGCAAGAAAACACTCAATTTAAGGGATAACTTGGGAATTCTGTTCCCCATGATTCATTGACTCTATTAACCTAGATAACATAACTACAACTAGAGATTCGCATGCAGGATGGTAACTTAGGTTCTTCCTGCCCTTTTATAAAGGTGAAGGTCGAATTTCACCATGGCGCTTGGTTGGAAAACATGTCATACCAACTAAGTATTACCTATTTCCCAGTCAATCTCTCTTAGGTCAGATTTGGTTGATTAAATAAGAACACATCAATTGACTCTTTCATCTATTTCACATTTCCTATTCGTCACTACCTTGGTGGGGATTATGATAGTGGGTGGGGTTTGGTGTTGGTCACCACCAAACAACAATCATAATGAAGGAAAGTAGACAATACCTGCAAAACTCTAATAATACAAATGCACAAACCTAGGTCATCTCAAGTCAACTAACCATGGTTCCCATGACCCCAAGTTGTGGGTCCTTAGCTACTCATTACTAAGGCAAAACCAAAAAAATGCAAATCATAGACATAGTTGAGAATTTTAGCCAATGTACTGAAGAGTGAAGATACCATAAGTTGTAAACCACAATCTTGATATATTGACAATAAGTACAAAACATGATTTGCAATCCCCAAAAATGGGTTTTCCAAGAGAAAAATGAAGAACTTTGCTAAAACCCTAAAATATTCTTGAGAGAAAATTCAAAGGCACCTTCAATTTCTAAAAAGATGGAATCTCATTTTTCTCCTAAATAAAACCTAACTTAAAAGTATTTATAGTAATACAAGTTTCACCCTAAAAATTACATAGACAAGAGAGTTGGTAGCTAGTATGCCTCACAGGTACGACTCGTACTATGAATTGTAATCGGGGTCTCGTATTAGGTTCTTGGCATCTTTGACTCAACTGGTACACCCACTAGTACGTGTCATAACTTGAGCTACAACTTATATACTCCTATAGTAGTCTAGGCCTTTAGTTCTTGATCCAAAGTTTGGGTTCTCTATTTCTTGCTATGAGTACACCTATAAAAGTCATAGTGAGACTTACGACTCGTAGGATGGCCTCTTTGGATTAACCTCCACTTACCAGATTTATAATTCTTGGTCTCTATTTCTTTCTATGATAACACCTTATGACTCGCAGCGTGGGCTACGACTCTTAGGTAAACTCACATGTCTTATGTTTCAGTAAAAATCTATAATGTTTCTCCAAAATCAAGCCAATGTAACTTTTCTGCAAGAACAACAAAAAAATACATAAAAATCATAGAAGGTTACATTAAGAAATCACAAAATCCCTTATTTTAGGCATCAAATATATTATATTTTCACAACACATCAGGTGGTAGGACCATGCTACTATATTAGGGGGTGTATACCTCAATCGCCTTGCCAAGGAGGTGGTAGGCCTTGGATTCTAATGATGGTCTCTTCCTACATATGTCATATATTCTATATAAGTATGTTTTCCTATAAGAATCATTCATGCATGCCATATAGCTATATGCTCACTTATTGTCAATTATGCATTTTGATTATGTTGCCTATCTCTTGTTGCATTGCATCACACATACATAATATATTTAAATGTACTAACACATGCTCTATGCCTACATGATGTTATCATGTAGGAATAGGAGGTCGACTTGATCATTCTCCTCCTCCACGTGGCTAGTACTCTCTCTTCAAAGCAAGTATGATGAGTCCTTCACTCCAAAGATGATATCTTTTTGTTCTTATGTTATGAAAAAAACTCTCTCTATTTATTTGTATGCTTTTAACTATGAGGGTGAGCCTGAAAACTTATCTTGGACCTCGCTCAATTCTAAGTTTAGAGGAGTTGTTGGATGAGTGATGTAATGATGCTATGATCTTTGAGTCTCTTTGATTCTTTTGATGCTTTATGATATGAAAGACTTACCTCATCCCCTTATCCTTATTTTATGCTCTTATTGTTATTCAAATATTTCTGCGACCAAGATGTGTAATGATATATTAAGAGTCTTGTTTGGGGCCTCTTCTGGGTTCTCCATTTGTCGTGTCACATCAAATACCAAGTCTTGGGTCGTGAAAAACTTGGCATCATAAGACTAGGTTGTTAATCATCCTCGCTATCCAACACAATGCATCAATTAGAGTCTTGTTCATGGTTATGAAGTGCACCACAACTATGAGCAAGAGGTTGTGAGGCATTTTAGGAAATGTTTTCCGTCGTCATACTCTATGTCATATTATAGAAGTTAAGGTAAGGTTTACTATCTAATGGATGTTCTTTATAGATCATGCCTAACATAAGAGAAAGAAGAGCACGTGTACCCAAGGAACAACTGGCTCCTCCCACTCCTCAAGCTCCTCAAGATAGGGGAGCAACTCATGAGGAATTCAGGGATGGTATCACTATGCTCGCCCATGCCATGACTAATCAAATCAATACAAGGGGCCCAAGACCCTTATGCTCCTACACTGGCTTTAGGGGTGAGAGACTTCACTAGAATGAACCCGTCATAGTTCTATGGATCTAAAGTGGATGAGGACCCTCAAGAATTTATTGATGAGGTATATAAGGTTTTGGCTATCATGGGTGTTAGGTCAGAAAAGAAGCCAGAGTTGGCAACTTATCAACTCAAGAGGGTGGCCCAAATATGCTATACGCAATGTAAAGAGGAGAATGGGAACAATAATGTGATTCTTTGGGAGGAGTTTAAGGCAACTTTACTTAATCCGCTCTTCCCTCTTGAGCTTAAGGAGGCCAAAATAATAGAGTTTATAAATCTGAAGCAAGGCTCTATGAGTATAAGGGAACATGCCCTCAAGTTTGATTAACTCTCTAAATATGCTCTGCACTTGGTTGCCGACCCAAGGTCTAGAATAAACAAGTTTGTGATGGGTGTATCCGATTTGGTGAATGAAGAATGTCATCACATCATGTTGATAGGTGACAAGGACTTGTCCCGCCTTATGACTTATATCAAACAATTGGAGGGGGAGAGTTGAGCAAGAGAAGGGGTAATGAGTCCAAGAGGTCCCATTTAGATGGTAGGTTTCAAAGTCCCAAAGGTGGTCAACTTTGTCAAGGCCAAGGGTCCTCACATGCTCCTAGCAGAAGGTTTGCCAATAACTACCCACGGTCCCAAGGTGATGGTGGTATGGTGCCTAATGCTATGTCTCTAAAATGTGGTAAGGGTTATAGTAGCCCATCCTTAAGGTATACTAGTTCTTTTTATAGTTATGGGGAGGTTGGGCATAAAGCAATGGATTGGTCTCATAATTGGAGTAAGGGTAAAGATGTGTGTCTATAAGATCGAGTGCAAATACTGTTCCTTTGGGGAGAGGAGGTAAACAAGGTGGTACCCTAAGGCACAATCGGTTTTATGCTCTTCAAGAAAGGCAAGAGGTAGATGAGGTGCCCGATGTCATCATGGTATGTTAAAAAGTCTTTGATTTTGAAGTGTATGCATTGATAGACCTGGGTGCCACTCTTTCTTTTGTTACTCCTTTTGTTGCCAAAAAGTTTTATGTTAAACCCAAATTGTTTTGTGAGTCTTATGAGGTGTCTACTCCCATTGATGTATCTACTATTGTTAGAAAGGTCTATATAAATTATCCCATTTGCAGTTTGAATAAAATATTGCCTTGTAATCTTGTTGAGTTGGATATGGTGGATTTTTATGTTATTCTTGGAATGGATTAGTTGCACGCTTACTATGCCTCTATTGATTGTAGAACCTATAAGGTCAAACTCCAATTCCTAAATGAACCCATCCGTGGAGTCATGATGTGGTGGTTGAGGGTAGGTTCATGTCTTGCATTTAAGCCCAAAACTTAATCTCTAAAGGGTGTCTCTATAATCTTGTGAGGGTTAGGGATGTCGAGTCCAAAGTCCTTCCTATAGAGTCGGTTATGGTGGTAAATGAGTTTCTTGATGTCTTTCCTAATGATCTTCCTAGTGTTCCTCCCGAAAGTGAAATAGATTTTGGCATAGACCTTCTTCCTAAAACTCAACCCATTTCTATTATCCCTTACCATATGACCCCAGCGGAGTTAAAGGAGTTGAAGGAGCAATTGAGGGATTTCTTGGAGAAGGGTTTTATTAGGCCTAGCCTATCAACTTGGGGTACACCGGTGTTATTTTTGAAGAAGAAAGATAGTTACCTTAGAATGTGTATTGACTACCCGCAACTTAATAGTGTTACCATAAAAAATAAGTACCCTCTCCCAAGGATTGATGATCCATTTGACCAACTTCAGGGGCATTCACTTCTCTAAGATTAGTCTTCTATCTAGGTATCACCATGTGAAGGTGAGGGAGTCTGACATTCCCAAGATGGCCTTCCAGACTAGGTATGGGCATTATGAATTTGTGGTTATGTCTTTTGCGTTGACCAATGCACCCGTTATCTTCATGGATCTTATGAATAGGGTCTTTAAACCCTATCTTGATTTGTTTGTTGTTGTCTTTATTGATGATATTTTGATTTATTCTCATAATGAGGAGGAGCATGTGAGTCATTTGAGGGTGACCTTGGTTGCCGACCCAAGGTCTAGAATAAACAAGTTTGTGATGGGTGTATCCGATTTGGTGAATGAAGAATGTCATCACATCATGTTGATAGGTGACAAGGACTTGTCCCGCCTTATGACTTATATCAAACAATTGGAGGGGGAGAGTTGAGCAAGAGAAGGGGTAATGAGTCCAAGAGGTCCCATTTAGATGGTAGGTTTCAAAGTCCCAAAGGTGGTCAACTTTGTCAAGGCCAAGGGTCCTCACATGCTCCTAGCAGAAGGTTTGCCAATAACTACCCACGGTCCCAAGGTGATGGTGGTATGGTGCCTAATGCTATGTCTCTAAAATGTGGTAAGGGTTATAGTAGCCCATCCTTAAGGTATACTAGTTCTTTTTATAGTTATGGGGAGGTTGGGCATAAAGCAATGGATTGGTCTCATAATTGGAGTAAGGGTAAAGATGTGTGTCTATAAGATCGAGTGCAAATACTGTTCCTTTGGGGAGAGGAGGTAAACAAGGTGGTACCCTAAGGCACAATCGGTTTTATGCTCTTCAAGAAAGGCAAGAGGTAGATGAGGTGCCCGATGTCATCATGGTATGTTAAAAAGTCTTTGATTTTGAAGTGTATGCATTGATAGACCTGGGTGCCACTCTTTCTTTTGTTACTCCTTTTGTTGCCAAAAAGTTTTATGTTAAACCCAAATTGTTTTGTGAGTCTTATGAGGTGTCTACTCCCATTGATGTATCTACTATTGTTAGAAAGGTCTATATAAATTATCCCATTTGCAGTTTGAATAAAATATTGCCTTGTAATCTTGTTGAGTTGGATATGGTGGATTTTTATGTTATTCTTGGAATGGATTAGTTGCACGCTTACTATGCCTCTATTGATTGTAGAACCTATAAGGTCAAACTCCAATTCCTAAATGAACCCATCCGTGGAGTCATGATGTGGTGGTTGAGGGTAGGTTCATGTCTTGCATTTAAGCCCAAAACTTAATCTCTAAAGGGTGTCTCTATAATCTTGTGAGGGTTAGGGATGTCGAGTCCAAAGTCCTTCCTATAGAGTCGGTTATGGTGGTAAATGAGTTTCTTGATGTCTTTCCTAATGATCTTCCTAGTGTTCCTCCCGAAAGTGAAATAGATTTTGGCATAGACCTTCTTCCTAAAACTCAACCCATTTCTATTATCCCTTACCATATGACCCCAGCGGAGTTAAAGGAGTTGAAGGAGCAATTGAGGGATTTCTTGGAGAAGGGTTTTATTAGGCCTAGCCTATCAACTTGGGGTACACCGGTGTTATTTTTGAAGAAGAAAGATAGTTACCTTAGAATGTGTATTGACTACCCGCAACTTAATAGTGTTACCATAAAAAATAAGTACCCTCTCCCAAGGATTGATGATCCATTTGACCAACTTCAGGGGCATTCACTTCTCTAAGATTAGTCTTCTATCTAGGTATCACCATGTGAAGGTGAGGGAGTCTGACATTCCCAAGATGGCCTTCCAGACTAGGTATGGGCATTATGAATTTGTGGTTATGTCTTTTGCGTTGACCAATGCACCCGTTATCTTCATGGATCTTATGAATAGGGTCTTTAAACCCTATCTTGATTTGTTTGTTGTTGTCTTTATTGATGATATTTTGATTTATTCTCATAATGAGGAGGAGCATGTGAGTCATTTGAGGGTGATGTTACAAAAATTGAGTGAGGAGAAGTTTTATGCTAAGTATGAAAAATGTGAATTTTTGTTGAAAGAGGTTGCCTTTCTAGGTCATGTGGTATTGGAGGATGGTATTAAGGTGGATCCTAAAAAGATGGAAGTGATTAAAAATTTGTCAAGATCTTTAACTCCATCGGACATTAGAAGCTTCTTGGGCTTAGTGGGTTAATATCGGAGGTTAGTGAATGGGTTCTCTTGTATTGCTTCTCCCATGACCATGTTGACCCAATAGAAGGCGAAGTTTGTGTGGACTGATGAGTATGAAAAGAGTTTCCAGACCTTGATGAATAAGCTTGTCTTCGATCCAATATTTTCTCTACTTGAAGGGTTGGAAGGGTTTGTTATGTATTGTGATGCCTCATAAAATTGGTTTGGGTTGTGTTTTGATGCAAAATGGTAAGTTGATAGCTTATGCCTCTTGACAACTCAAAGTGCATGAAAAGAATTATCCTACCCATGATCTTGAATTGGTTGTTGTCATTTTTGCTTCAAACATTTTGGTGTCATTATTGGTTTAGGGTGCATGTTGATGTGTTTTACGATCATAAGAGTTTCCAATATATGGTCACTCATAAAGATGTTAACTTGAGACAACGAAGGTGGTTAGAGCTTCTTAAGGATTATGATATGAGTGTATATTATCACCCCAGTAAAGCTAAGTTATGGTCGATGCTTTGAGTAGGGTCTCTATGGTATCCTAGCTCATGTTGATGATGGAGGCAATGAGGTGGCAAGAGAGGTTCATCGGTTGGCTAGGTTGTAAGAGATTCATAATGGTCAATTTGTGGTTGTTGATGGTTCAAAATCTTCTTTGTTTAATGATGTAAAAGCAAAGCAAAATCTTGACCCCTCCCTGTTAAAATTGAAGGGCTTCGTAAGGGATGGCAAGGTAGAGGTTTTCTCCAAAGGGGGAGAGGGTGCTCTTAGATACCAACGTAGGTTGTGTGTGCCTTATGTCGATGACTTGAGAAAGGATTGTTGATGAGGCTCATAATTCTTCCTACTCTATTCACTCCAGTTCTACAAATATATATAGAGATTTGAGGGAAGTACATTGACGGGGTGGTATGTAGAGGGATATTGCTAAGTTTGTGTCCGATTGCCATAATTGCCAATAAGTCAAAGCTGAGTATCAAAAACCGGGTGGCCCAACCCAAAATATAGAGATTCCTACTTGAAAGTGGGAGGAAATTAACATGGATTTTGTGGTTGGATTGCCTAAGACTAGAAAGGTTTTTGATTCAATTTAGGTTGTGGTTGATAGAATGACAAAGTTGACTCATTTTCTACTGGTTAAAACTACATATGGTGCCAAAGATTATGCTAAGTCGTACATTCATGAATTAGTTAGATTGCATAGGGTACCCTTATCTGTCATATCAGATTGTGGTGCTCAATTTACTTCATAGTTTTGGAGGTCCTTCCAAAGAGGTCTTGGTACCAAGGTTAAGTTTAGTACGGCCTTTCATCCTCAAATGGATGGCCATATCAAAAGAACTATCTAGACTCTTGAGAATATGCTTAATGCTTGTGATTTGGAGTTTAAAGGTAGTTGGGATGATCATCTTCTATTGGTTGCATTTGCTTGCAATAATAGTTATCATTCTAGCATTAGTAAGTCTCCTTTTAATGCTCTTTATGGTAGACGTTGTAGGTCTCTGATTGGATGGTTTGAGGTAGGGGAAATGGCTTTCTTAGGTTTAGATCTAGTCATAAGGGCTATGGAGAAGGTAAGGTTGATTAGGAAAAGGTTGACAACATCCAAAACTCGTCAAAAGTCCTATGCAGATGTTAGGAGAAGGGATCTTGAATTTAAAGTTGGTGATTGGATTTATTTGAAGTTTTCACCCATGAAGGGTGTGGTTCTTTTTGGTAAGAAGGTTAAATTGACTCCAAGATTTGTGGGTCCTTATAAGGAATTGAGGAAGATTGGTAAGGTGTCCTATGAGTTGGAGTTGCCTAGGGAAATGGATTTTGTCCATCCAGTCTTCTATATGTCTATATTGAGGAAGTGTGTGGGTGACTCTAGTGCTATTGTGCCTTCTAATATTGTGGGTGTTGTTGAAAACAATTTGGCTCATGAAGAGTTTCTAGTAGAAATTTTGGATAGACAAGTGAAGAGGTTGAGAATAAGGATGTTTCTTCCGTCAAGGTTCTTTGGAGAAATCAAGAAGTTGAGAGTGCCACATGGAAAGTAAAAATGGACATGCAAAAGCGATATCCCTATTTCTTCCATTCTACTCAAGCCTAAGGTACTAACTCTAAGTCTTCTATGTGATCTCATGAATCATGTATCATCCCTTATGTCAGTTGCATGCATTCATGTTTATATTAACAAGTATATGGTGATTTTAACACTTATGTTGAGATTTTGAAATGATGATTAGTGCATTGTGGCATTCTTGTGTGGGATAAAACTATCTTGTTTACTTCTCTTATATATGTTTCTTTGACATTAAAGAACGAATGTTTCCAAGGGGGAGATGTTGAAATAACCCTAAAAAGTGCCCGAAAACGTGCCTTGAAAATGCCTACAATCGTAATTTTGATATATCTCAAAATTCATGCATGATATCAAAAATTTGGCTTCATATTCTTGTTCAGGGGGCAATAATTGAGTGGAAAATCTGTATAACCTGAATTTTAGAGGACCCATAGTGAAAAATGAATTTCGTAAATTTTGAAATTCCCGTGACAATCTGGTTGGTACCACGATGTGGGTAGATCAATCTGAGTATGCCCTCTAAATTGGGTCCACATCACGAACTAAATGCGGACCTATATTATTTTATTACGAGTTTTACTTTTTTGGGCCAAGGCCTTTGGGTCTTGGGCCTAAACCTTTCCATGTGTAAAAATACCTATACTTAATCATTTTTCAATCCCATATCATTCAAGACATTCTCCAAAACCTTCTCAAACACTTAGACAAATATTTCGCTCAAAATAAAGAGTCCCAAACTCATTTCGGATCTTACGGAATTCACTCAAGCTTCTAAGTTCTCAATCAAATCCTCATTAAGGAATTACCTAAAGTTGAGGTATGTACCCATGGTTCCCAACCTTCCTTTTTACGTAAATTATATGTTCTAAGTTGATTTACTTATGGGTCTTACTTATTATGAACTATGTTGGAGTTTCATTAAAGTATGACTGTTTAAGCATGTTTTGGGCTATGAATCTATGATTTAATTTGAGATCTGATGAAGAGTTTTAATGTATATTGCATGAGGGTATTACCAAGTGTTGGTAGGTTGATTCACCTTAAACTTTCTTGCATGATTTCACTCTTGAATTGCATGGTTTCATACTAGCATTACACACCTGCCAAGTATTTTATAACATATCCGGTTAATGTTTCTTGATTTGTTGAAGCCTAAGGCATGGCGTATGAGTCAAGTGACTTTATGATAAGAAAGTAATGTATTGATGTGTTGATCTCTTGAAATATATCTAAAGTGTTAAAAGTTGGCCAATCCTCGTTCTAGGGGTAGTAGTCTCAAATTACAAAATTAGGGGGGCATATACTCAAACGCCTAGCTTGGCAGGTGGTAGGCCTATGCAACCATGTTGGGGAGCTTATACCTCAATCACCTAGCTCGGGGGATGGTAGGCCCGTGTAACCATATTAGGGGGTATATACCTTAATCGCCTCACCAAGGAGGTGGTAGGCCTTGGTTTCTAATCATGGTATCTTCCTACGAATATCATATGTTCTATATAAGTATGTTTTTCTACAACCATTATTCATGTATGCCATATTGCTATATGCTCACTTATTGTCAAATTATATAGTTTGATTATCTTGTCGATCTCTTGTTGCATTGCATCCAACATACCTAGTACATTCAAATATACTAATGCATACTCTATGGCTACATGATGTTACCATGTAGGAATCGGAGCTCCACTTAATCATCATCCTTCTCGATGTGGCTAATACAATCTCCTCAAAGCAAGTGTGGTGAGTCCTCATCTCCAAGATGATATCTTTTGTTCTTATGTTATTCAAAGACTCTCTTTATCCATTTATGTGCTTTTGACTATTAGGGTGAGCTCGGTAATTGTCTTAGGACCCGCTCAATTTAAAGTTTAGTGGTGCTGTCGGACGAGTTATGTATTGATACTATGAGCTTTGACTCTCTTTGACTCTTTTGATGTTTTATGATATGAAAGATTTCCCTTAGTCCCTTATCCTTGTATTATGCTCTTGTCGCTATTCAAATGTTTCTGCTACCAAGGATATGTAATAATTTGTTAAGAAGGTTGTTTGGGACCCCTTTCGGGTTACCCATTCGCCGTGTTACATCTAGGCCCTAGGCTTGGATCATGATAATAATATCATGTAGGCATAAAGTATGCGTTAGTACGTTAGAATGTACTAAGAATGTGGAGTTCAATGCAACAAAGACATAGGCAATATTCAAAGTGCATAATCATAAGCAATGGATATATAATGTCAATCCACCAATATGGTAGTAAAACCCTCATATAGGTTACCTTGAAATCTATCACAAAAGCTCATAATAGTTCATAGTTTCATAGGTTAAAACATGCATAATCTCAATAGACAAAATCAATTCATGGAGTAACCTTGAAACAAACATTCATGCATGATCAATCAGTACTTGATAAAACTGAAACATAATTTATGCTCATAATTCATAATAAGAGATACCTATTGGTACTACAACTTGACATGATGCAATTTTCTTAAAAAGAGAAGTTTGGGATCCATGGGTGGAAGGACTCATGGATGAAGACCCACACACCTTAAACCTTAAATTCCTTGAAATGAACTTGAAGTAGACTTTGAGCTTGAAATGAGTCCTTAAGTTCCAAAATTGAACTTGAAATCCTTAGAATTGAATAAGATAATTGACAAAGTCTTAGAGAGGTTTTAGAGAGAGCTTTGTGAGCTATAAAGTTGAAAAATGGCTTAAGTATAGGTGATTTCACGTTTAAGTGGGCATGGGCTATAACACCAATTCCCTTGGGCGAAATAAGTAAACCAAGGAAATGTTACACTGGTCTGCGCCCCAAGCACGAAGCAGACTAGATGCGGAAGTCCCATTCACTAGTCCGCGCCCAAGGCGCATCATGGCCTAGTCGCGAATAGACACTTGATAAGAAGAAATTAACAAAAATTACTTTTTACTACAGGACTTCTAAAATCTGGGTTATACCAATTTTCTACTCAATTTTTTCCCCAGATCGAGAATATAAAGTAGGATTTTTGAAATCACACACAGCTTTTCAGATATATGAAAATTACGATTGTGGGGCATTCTGAAGCACATGAGGGGTGTTTCAATATCTTCCCCTTGGGAACATTCATCCCTAATTGTCAATGAAACATGCGTAAGAGAAGTGATTATGAAGATTTCAGCCCGACATGAATGCAACAAATGCACTTAAACATCATTGTTCCAAAATCTCAACATGAATGTCAAACATCACCATAAACTTGTTACTATAAACATTAATGCATGCAAAATGACATGAGGGCTGAAACTTAAGACTTGAAATCATAGATGAGAATTAATTACCTTTTGCTTGAGTAAAGTGGAAGAGATATGGGTATTACTTTTTCATGTTGCGTCAGTATTCCATGTGGCACTTTCAACTTTGTGATTCCTCCAAAGAACGTTGACGGATGCTACATCCTTGTTTCTCAACCTCTTCACTTGTCTATCCAAAATCTCCACCAAAACTTCTCATAGGTCAAATTATCTTCCACAACATGCATAATCTCTAAAGGAATTATAGCACTTGGGTCACCCACACACTTCGTCAATATGGACACATGGAAGACTAGATGAACTATATTCATCTCCATACTCAACTCCAACTCATATGCAACCTTACAACCTCACCTCAAAACACTATAACGACCCCAAAACCTTGGCTCAATTTACCTTTCTTGCCAAACTAGACCACACCCTTCATGGGTGAGACTTTCAAGTAAACCCAATCACTAAATTTAAATTCAAGATCTCTTCACCTCACATTGGAGTAGGACTTTTGTCTACTTTCGGCTATCTTCAGTCTATCCGTTATCAACCTAACCTTCTCCAAGGCTTCCATAACAAAATCCGGGCCTAACAAAGACATTTCCCCCACATCAAACCATCCAACTAGGGATCTACAATGCCTACCATATAAAGCTTCAAAGGGAGCCATAGCAATGCTTGAGTGGTAGCTATTGTTGTAAGCAAACTCAATAAGTAGAAGATATTTA
Source organism: Solanum sejunctum (assembly GCA_025642045.1). Taxonomy (NCBI): domain Eukaryota; kingdom Viridiplantae; phylum Streptophyta; class Magnoliopsida; order Solanales; family Solanaceae; genus Solanum; species Solanum sejunctum. Next base: position 81,372 of record JAOTQJ010094514.1, read on the forward strand.
TCCTAAGTATCCTTAAACTCCAAATACACAAGCTCTAAGCATATCCTCAAGTGTTTGGATTGTCCTTTCATTTTGGGCATCTGTTTGAGGGTGAAAAGTTATGCTAATCTTTACCTTGATACCAAGACCTCTTTGGAAGGACCTCAAAAATGAGAAAGGAATTGAGCATCGCGATCCAAAATGATAGACAAGGGCACCCTATGCAATCTAACCAACTCATGGATATACAACTTAGCATAATCTGCAGCACTATAAGTTGTTTCGATCGGTAGAAAGTAAGTCAAATTTGTCATTGTATCCACAACAACCCAAATAGAATCAAAGTGTCTCCTAGTCTTAAGGCAATCTAACCACAAAATCCATATTGATCTCTTCCCACTTGCAAGTAGGAATTTCTATGTCTTGGGCTAGGCCACCTAATCTTTGATGTTCAACTTTTACATGTTGACAATTATGACAGTCAAATATGAACTTGGCAATATCCCTCTTTATAGCACCCCACCAATACACCTCTCTCAAGTCTCTATACATCTTTATGGAACCGGGATGAATAAAATAGAATGAATTATGAGCCTCCTTCAAAATCAACTCTCTCAAGTCATCAACATTAGGCACACACAACCTACCTTGGTACCTAAGGGTACCATCTCCCCCTTGGAGAAAACCTCCACTTTACCATCCTTCACCAAGGTCTTCAACTCTAGCAAGGCAGGGTCAAGGTCTATTTTTGACTTGACTTCCTCAATCAAAGAAAATTTAGAACCATCAACAACCACTACACTACCATTTTTAACTTTATCCAACCTAACCCCTGAACTTCTCTAGCCACCTCTTTGCCACCAAAATTACTATGAGCTAGGCTACCCATGGACACTCTACTTAGAGCATCAACCACAATATTAGTTTTGTTGGGATGATAATTCACACACATATCATAATCTTTAAGGATATCTAACCACCTTCTTTGTCACAAGTTAAGATCTTTTTATGTGAACACATATTGGAGACTCTTTTGGTTGGTAAAAACATCAACATGAACCCCATACAAATAGTGATGCCAAATCTTCAAACCAAACACCATGGCTGCTAATTCAAGATCATGGGTGGGATAATTTCACTCATGCACCTTAAGTTGTATAGAGGCATATGCTATCACCTTATCATTTTGCATCAAAACACATCGCAAACCAATTCTTAAGGCATTATAATAAATTACAAACCCTTCCAACCCTTCCTATAGAGCTAAGATAAGAGAGAACATAAGCTTATCTTTGAAAGTTTGAGAATTTTTTTTCACATTCATTAGTCCAAATAAATTTTGCCTTCTTTTGGGTCAACTTAGTCCTATGAGAGCTAATAAAAGAGAACCCATTCACAAACCTTTAGTAGCAAGTTGCCAAACCTAACAAACTCCTAATATCAGGATAATGTCTTATCACCTATGTCTTTTTAGAATCCACCTTAATGCCATTACTCAACACCACATGTCCTAGAAAAGCAACTTCTTTCAACCAAAATTCACACTTTTCATATTTAGCAAACAACTTCTCATCCCTCAAGAATTGCAATACCACCATCAAGTGATTCACATATTCTTCCTCACTCCAGGAATAAATCAATATATAACCAATAAAGACCACCAAAAACATATCAAGGTAGGGTTTAAATACCCTATTCATGAGATCCATAAATATAGTCGTTGCATTAGTCAAACCAAAATACATTACCATAAATTCAAAGTGCTCATACCTAGTCCAAAAAACCATCTTAGGAATATCACACTCCCTCACCTTCACTTGGTGGTAGCCGGACCGAAGATCAATCTTTGAAAAGTGACTAGCCCCTTAAATTTGATAAAAAGTTCATCAAACCTTAGTAGAGGGTACTTGTTCTTTATAGTAACCCTATTAAGTTATCGGTAATTGATGCACATTCTAAGGGAACTATCTTTTTTCTTTACAAACAATAACAACGCACGCCAAGCTGACTTTCTAGGCCTTCTGAAATCATCTAAAAAATCCTTCAATTGATCCTTAAACTTCTTCAATTCCATCGGGGTCATACAGTAGGGGTGGAAATAGGTTGTGTATTGGGAAGGAGGTCTACACAAAAGTTTATTTCCCTTTTAGAAGGAACATCTGGAAGCTCATCAGGAAAGATATCAAGAAACTCGTTCACCACCAGAACCAACTCAATAGGAAGGACTTTAGACTCAACTTCACTAACCCTCACAAGATGATAAATGCAACCCACATCTAATTGACCTTTTGGCTTGAAGACAAGAAATGAATGTACCCTTGACCACCACATTATGACTTTTCCACTCAATGACGGGATGATTAGGGAATGGAAATTTAACCTTATAGGTTCTATAATCAATGGAAACATAATATTCATGTAGTCAATCCATCCCAAGAATGATGTCAAAATCCATCATATCTGATTCAACAAAATCACAAGACAAGACTTTATGCAATATGAATGCGGGATATTCCCTATAGACTATTTTAGCAACAATGGACTCACCAGTGGGTGTATACACTTTATAAGGTTCACACAATAATTTGGGACTCACATTAAGCTTTTTGGAAACAAAAGGAGCAAGAAAAGAAAGAGTGGTACCCAGATCTATCAAAGCATACACATAATGATAAAAAATCTTTAACATACCGGTAACACCATAGGGTACCTCCTCTAGTCCTTGCCTTACTTGAAGAGCATAGAACTTATTTTTCCTTAGAGCACCCCTTGTTAGCCTCCATTGTGGCAATCAATAACCTTTTGATCCATTTCACCATAACCAAAGCAAGTATTAGAGTTCTTAAAACATATGCCACCATGGTTTTTCACACAATTTGTCACTTAGGATTTCCCATCCAACCATTTCCACCTTAGAATCTTTGGTTATCAATAGAAAATCACTTAGTAGGAGTATTGGAGGACCTTTGGCGTTGGAACTTATGGCCTTGAGGAAATTGGCTGCCCTTAGAATCTTGGAAACCACCTTCAAATCGAGCCCTCTAGGACTCACCATTTCTTCTCTTTCTAAGTTTTACCCCTCTAGTTTTTTGGCATAAGTCATGAGCAGAGACAAATCTATGTCACTCACTAGCATGGAGGTATAACATTTGTCTTTAACCAAGACGGAAACTCCCAACACAAATTTGTTCATTCTAGCTCTAGGTCGGCCACCAAATGTGGAGCATATTTGGAAAGCTTGTTGAACTTGAGGGCATACTCCCTCACACTCATGGAACCTTGCTTAAGGTTCATAAACTCCATCATCTTAGCTCTCTTACTCAATAGGAAAGAACCAGTTGAGGGATGCGGCTTTGAACTACTCCTAAGGAATTGAATCATCATCTCTCCTATCCATACATGAGTAAAAAAAATTTGGATCACACCTTTGAGTTGGTAGGCCACTAACTCCACTTTCCCCTCTGAATTGATCCCTATAATAGAGAGCACCTTATACATCTCATAGATGAACTCTTGGGGATCCTCTTCCGCTATGGACCCATGAACCTCCAGTGGATTCATTCTTGTGAAATCCCTCATCCTTGAGTCCAGAGTAGGATCATGAGAGGCTTGGACCCCTTGGTTCATTTGGTTGGTCATTGCACAGGCAAACATTGTGATGGCATCCTAGAACTCTTCTTGGGCTACCCCTCCATCTTGAGGAGCTTAAGGAGTAGGAGGGGTCGGTTGCTCCTCGGGAGTATGGGCTCTCCTTAGCCTTCACCATGGTATCAATATGATCTAGAAAAAAAAAACAATCTCTTTATATTTACACCTAAAGCACGATATAGACCATGAAGAAGTGAAACATTTCCTAAAATGTCTCATAGCCTCCCATTCATAGTTGTGGTGCATTTCAGAATAATGAATAAGACTTAAATAGATCTAGTGTGTTGGATTTCTGAGGATCATTAATAATCTAGTGCTCTGATACCAAACTTGTCACAATCCAGGCCTAGGGCCTAGACGTGACACGACAAATGGGAAACCCGAGGGGACCCCAAATAAGTCTTTTAGTATATCATTCACACATCCTCAATCGCAGAAGTAAAATAAGCATCAACCAGATATAATAAAAAGAGAAGTGGGACTAAGGGAAGTCTTTGATATTCATAAAAGCCTAAACGATTCAAGCTCATACCTCAAACAAAACGTAGTATCCAACAACATCTCTAACTTAGAATGGAGAGGAGGCCAAGACACTTTCCGAACTCACACTCAAAATAACAAATGTTAAACATACAAAAGTCTTAACATAGCAAGAGTAATTGAGATATTGTCCTCAGACTTGAAGACTCGTCAATGCTTTTCTCTGAATTACCGAACTAGCCACATGGAGGATGATCAAAAGGAGTTGTTGTCCTTACAGGGTAATAGCATGTAGGCATACAGTATGCGTTAGTACATTTGAATGTACTCAGTATGCGGATTTCAATGCAACAATGACATAGGCCATTATATTCAAAGTGTATAATCATAATCAATGGATGTATATTCTCAATAAGGCATGCACGATCAATGCTTGTAGTAAAACATGCTTGTAAATTATTCAAATTGCATAATATATAATACATATGTGGTAAGATACTTTAACTGACACGAGTAAGACCAAGCGAGCTATAACTTGGAATCCTAATGATTACCCCTCATCAGTAAAGTGGTGGTCTACTTGCCAAGGTAAACCATACTTCACCTTATGGGAACATGACCTATTTCATATGAAGCAAACCTCCTTACGGGAACACGACCCATTTCAGAAAGGATTTAATAATAAAATGCACTAGATGGATCCACTAGTATAGCAAGCGTAAGATCATAATCCTATAGTGGAACATAATTTAGAGACTAAAGATTTTGTATAAGGACCCCTTGAGTCGAGTCCACATCTTAAGCCTAAATCAGTGCTAAGTCCAATCTCACAAAATTCTTGAAATAATCATACTTCAATCATAACATGAATAGCTTGTAAGAACATGACTTGAGTAGCCCATAAACATGCTTGACCTCTACTAGTGAGCCTAATTTGAACATGAGAGTAGATCATAATCATACATGAATACTTACTTTAACATGAATGGCTCACAAGAGGTAAAAAAAACTTTAAATAGGGCTTAAGTAGATACTTGTAAGATCAGATACTTATCATGAATTCAATACATGCTTGAAAGCCCTTAATCATCATAAAGTCACTTGACTTATAAATCATATAATAGATTATCAATAACTTGAGAATTCTTGTCATGTCATTTTATCAATCATATGGTGGGTTCATGATACTTGTTCAAAATCATGCAATTCAAGAGTAAAACAAGGTGAGTAAACTCAATGCAAATCAACCTACCAACATAGTAGTAAAACCCTCATGTAGGGTACCTTGAAATTCATCACAAAAGCTCATAATAATTCATAGCTCAAAACATGCATAATCTCAATAAACAAAATTAATTCATGGAGTAAGCTTGAAAAATAGACATTCATGCATGATTAATCAATACTTGATAAAATTTCAACATAATTTATGCTCATAATTCATAATAAGAGATACACATAGATAATATAACTTGAAATCATGAGGTTGGGCAACATGGGCGAAAGGACCCATGGATGAAGACCCACATACCTTAAACCTTGAATTCCCTAAAAACTTGAAGTACACTACGAGATTGAGATGAGTCCTTGAGTTCCAAAATTGAACTTGAAATCTCTAGATTTAAATGAGAGAATTGATAAGGTCTTCGAGAGGTTTTAGAGTGGGTTTTATGAGCTATAGAGTTGAAAAATGGCTAAGTATAGGTGGTTTCACATTTGAGTGGACATGGGGATATGACTCCAATGCCCTTGGACGAAACAAGAAAACAATGGAAATGTTACATTAGTCTGCGCCCCAAGCGTGATGCAACCCAGTCGAGGAAGTCCCATTACACTAGTTTGCGCCCAAGGCGTTTCACAGCCTGGGCACAAACAAGCACTAGATAAGTAAAAATTAGCAAAAATTATTTTCGCTACGGGTCTTCTAAAATCCAGGTTATATCCATTTCCCACTCTATTTTCCCCCTAATCGTGAATATGAAGTCAGATTTTTAAAATTACACATAGATTTTGAGATGTATGGAAATTAAGATTATGGGGCATTCCAAAGCATATGAGGGGTGTTTCACCTTGGCTCTATCTGGGACAGCATTATAGACTCTACGCCCACCACTAGCCTATGGGCCTCTACAGTCTCCACATATTATTGTACCACAACCTCCTCTAGTACAACCTCTCATGCCCTAAGAGGTGTTTCTTGGTGATGGTGTTGGAGCTAGACAGGCTGGCTGAGATCCTCAAGCCTGGGCGAAAGGTGCACGATAATGACAATGCCTTGCTATATGCGCAATCTTAACATAACTTAACAAGAAATGAGCTCCTGTCTATGAGACAAGTTTCCTAAAATACCACCATGCTTGGGATCACTATAAGAGTTATCTCAGCCTGTTAAGTAGATTTAGATCTGTCAATACTATCAAATGCGGTGATGGTTGCATGGTCTACTCGATCCTTATGGCCCTGCCTTTGGAACTCTCCATATCGAGGTGGGGGTCCACTAAATTAGCATGCTGATGGAAGCTCTTTCTGCCACCCTATCAATCATAGGTAATGCGCTCTATCATGAAAGCGTGATCTACCACACTCTGAAATGTATGCCCATCCAGAACTATGGAAGTTGTGGCCTCCAGAAGATAACCCGTCGGCGATGTGCTGAATCATCCTGAATTTCATAAGGATGTTGGAAAAGGCATATCTAGAATGTATAAAATCTAGCCTCTGCCATGACCCAGACCTAAGGTCTAGGAGTGGCATGACGAATAGGAACTTGAGAGTGCCCAAACAAACCTCAAAGTATCCACATTCACATCATCGATCACTATAAGAAAAAAGACTTTTAATGATCATTTTTTAATGATGAAAAATGAATTTGATCTTTATAAATACACTTATAGTGACCAAAATATTTTCTGGTCATTATAAATACACTTATAGCGACCAAATTTTTTTCAGTAATTATAAATATACTTATAGTGACTAAATTTTTTTCGATCATTAAAAATATACTTATAGTGACCAAATATTTTTTCGGTTGTTAGAAATATATTTATAGTGACCAAATTTTTTTCAATTGTCAAATAAAAATTTTAATATAATATTAACGAGGGGATAAATTTGATCATTACAAGCGTAACATCTCATAGTTAAAACATGTTAGTTAGTATAAAAATGTATTTTAATTAATATGATACAAAGAGATTAGACCAAATTATTTTTTAAGTATAACAAGTGGCGTTTTATTAACCATTATGATAAGAATCCTCCATCTTTTATAATTTTTCTTATTTCATAATTAAAAGAGTTTAATAAAAAAATATTAATATATTAGTTTCTAATAACTCTATTCATCATTCTTATTATAGCCAATTATATAAAATTTTAAAATATTGTAAAGGCATTTAGTTACAATCTTTTTGCCACAATGTTTTTAAACTTAAGTATTTTCTTGATATAGTTTCTATATATGCTTTTATTTTGAGAGATAATTTATTCATCTTTACTTGACCTTTTTAAAGATGAAAGATGAAGTAGGTTGTCAAAACAAAAAAAATATAATGAAACAAAAAATTAAAAATAGAAGTAATAATATCAAATAATTATTGTGAGTTTATGAGATTAATTTAAGGTAGAAAAGGTAAATAAATTTGATAGTAAGTAGTTTTTTCAAGAAGATAGATGTTTCTCTACTTGCAAATTACCTCGATCAATAGACTTAAGGATCAATATTCAATAATAATATTTTTAAATTAAAAAAAATATATTATGTTGACTTTTTTTCATTATTGGTTGTGGAACTAATAGGTGCATACAAAGAAAAATCATTTCTTTGAGTTAGAAAAGTATAAAGTAAAATTTTACAAATAGACAATTTATAAAGCTTTACATGACATATAATCAACTACTAAATTGATTAAGAAATTTTAATTTTTTAATTAAAATCTAAGATGATATAATTGATTTGTATCTCATAATATTTTAATGATATTGAATTATTTATATTAGGTGAATATTATTAGTATAAAAAGTGAAACTAAAAGAAGTTGGAGAGTTTTGTCTATGAATCAATGTGCAAAAAGTTAATAACTTAAGGTGCAAAATACAAAACAAATAACTTTATGTCTAGAACTAGAAAGCTCAACTTTGGTTTTTTTTTGTATTGCGAGAATAGAAATAAATTTTATATTTCATTGTAGTTAATCTTAGATTTTACAAAAAAAAAAACAAAGATAATAGTTATTAGGAGTGTTATTAATAACCTTACATGAAGCTTTTATACTTGTCTTTTAACAGATCATGCAGTTTGAAGAACTCATCCTCAAAGAAAGGTAAAGATAGATAAGCAATGGAAAATGTTTGAAGCACAGGAAAAATACATTTTATATTTAAGAAATTGCTTAAAGATATTCTAGTTTTTCTTTTACTAAGAGTTAAAATATAATTTCATACAATTTGTATGTTTTATTTTTGTAACGTTATATAATATCATTCTTTATAGTTAACTACAAAATTTAATATGAATATAATCAGTTTGTATGTTTTCATGTGTGCATTTACTTGTTTGTGTGTTTGTGTGTGTGTGTATGCACTTTTGCTAATCTGATTTATGGTTATAATTAAAGTTTTAACAACTAGAACTGAAGGGAGCCTTGGAGTAACTGGTAAAGTTTTGTCATGTGACCAGAAGGTCGTGGGTTCAAACCTTGGTAACATCCTCAGGCAGAAATGCAAGGTAAGGCTACGTACAACAAATTCTTATGGTTAGGCCCTTCCCCGGGAGTGCACTGGGATTGTCTTTTTTTATAACTAGAATATCAATTAGTGAAGAAAAATTTTAGCTGCTGAAAAAAGGTCTAATGATAGGATTTTTATCGTTGTTAAAGGTTTTCTAATGACCAAATTTAATTTGATCGTTAAGCTGCTAATGGCGAAACTTTTAATGATGGATGATGATGAAATTTTTACTAGTCCTTATTGATTGATAACGACCGAATTTATACTTTTAGTAATGAAATTTTCCCTCATTAAAGACCTATTTCCATTTAGTTAATTTAGAAGTACATAAAGAAGTAGTAACCATATAAATCTAAGGGATGGGAAAGTAGGACTTACGCTCTAGGGATGTTACAAGGATATGGATTAGCATGATCCATATAGCACATATCACATAACACATAAAAACTTAAGGGGTGAGTAAGTGTGACTCATGCTATGAGGATAGATCGGGACTTAAGACTTTTCATATTTCCACATCATATCCTAACATACATTATAATACCCACATTCAATAGATAACCATAACCATAATCTCCAAATACCAACAAATAGCATATATCTGTACAAGAGTTTACACGTTGTCCAACAATGCCTCTATCGTAGAATAGAATGGGGGCCAAGACATGTCTTGGGCTCACCCTTAAAGTAAATATAACATAGGCGGTAGTAACATAATAGGTAGATCGACGATGGCTTGACCTTGTATGATAGAACTCACTACAACAACTTTTATGAATCTGACTAGCCATCAAAAAGTGGATGCATATAGTCTCCGACCCTTACATAGTTAGATTATGTAGGCAAAAGTATGCATTTGTAGATCTAAATATACTAAGTATGCAGACATGCAATGCATATGAACTTATTAAACTTGCATTCAATGTTAGATGACAAGGGCATAATTTACAAATAAGTATATAAGCAAAGAAGAGTAATATATCAATATACCATGAAATCCATTATGCATGCAATGCCATAATACTTCCATATAGAGGGGATATGACCATAACTGACATCTCAAACTCATGCGAGCTATTACATGAATTTTCCCAATGAAAGCATCTCATTCTGTGAGAGAAGATTACTTATCAAAGGTAATCAACACCATACCTTACGACCTGGTCATTTTAGTGCGATGGCCACCTTCCTTACGACCCGATCATTTTGGAAGAATTTCCATATCATATCATATCATAATTGTAACCATACCTTAAGATCCAATTATTTTGGTAAAATGTTACCATATACCTATGCTGGCACATACCTCAAGAGAATGGAAGAGGACCCTTCGGATAGGCCCAACGCCTCCATTCCCATTCGGCGTTAAGTCATCTCACAAGAATATATATATATACACACACACGTATACGTGCTTTCAAAAGAGGCATAGCCCTTTTATATCATTTTAATGCATACTTAGGTTTAAAATGTAAACATTCTTCATAATCATGCATACTTGGGCTCAAAACCCAAATCATATTTCAATTCACACTTTCATTGACAGGAATTTCTCATTCACTTATAAACAAGATGGTGTAGACTCTCGGAGTTACTGAAAGAGCCATATCATAGATATTTATGGGATCACATCTTGTCATAATATATTCTTATCAAAATCATATTCATAAACATAGGTAGGCTTAACCTACCAAATAATCTCATCAAAACTAATACTCATCTATTCATATGCCATGAATAATATGAGAATAGCATGGATAACAGAGATTCAAACTTAAATTAATAATACAATATGAAATTCAAGTAAATCCATAAATAAACCCACATTTAAATCACAATTTACTTTACCCATGCTTAAATCAAACATTAAAGGAGACGTGCATATTCAAATTTTCATAACATCAATGTAATTCTTCATATTAGGACTTACATCACTTTAAGAACAACAATTAAACATAGCCTATATCTCAATTGAATCAAATAAACAATAATCTAAAAGGCCCATGTTTAAACTAAACTCAATTTCATAAAATCAAGTGTAAAAGAGTTTGGGGTCTTCATAGTTTAAAGGGACCATGAATCAACCCCACATACCTTATATAACCAAGAAAAAATAGATTGAAGAATAAGACCCTTCCTTAAGCTCCAAGCTAATTCTCTAAGGCTCACTTGAAAGGAGTTCTTTTTATGATAGTTTGAATAATTCTAAGTATATGAATTGAATTTGAATGAGAATATATAGAAGAGTGTAGGTCATTTGAGAGTCTTACGATAGGTTAGAAAGTCATAAACAATCCTTAGAAATGACCAAAATTACAAGAAATCCATTAATAAAATAGATGTCAAAAAATTGCCAAGGGTCCCATAAAAGGGCCTCACAGACCATGCAAAGGTCACACGGACCGTATAGCCATCCAAGCGGATTCACTTAGCCAAATTCTCCACTGCTGAAGTTCCAAGACGATGACTCTATACTTAGAAAATTTTTGGACCAACACCAATACGGGACACCACACGACCCATTTAGGGGTCACATGGTCTGTGTGAGGTTTATGTGTTAAGTGCCTAGGCCAAAATATAGTTTTCAAGGCCAAGGCTACTCTCACGATCCACCACATGACTAGTGAAGTGTCACACAAGCCGTTTCAGGTTCATATGATGAATACCTTGGTCTTGAGCTCCAACTTAAGGCCAAAACTCTACATATAAGGCCAAAGGCCAACTCAAGGTTCCTCCACACAGCCCGTGGAGGGGCCCATGTGATCTCACCTTGGTCAAATACTTGCTAGAACAAAATTTCATGCACTATAAAGGCCTTACAAAGTCTAGGTCCTTACAACCTCATAGTCTGAAACTGACATAAAACCTTGCTAAAGTCTATCGAACTCATCTCGGCTGCTGTCCCAAAGGCTATATGGTATAAACCTCTCAACGAATACTCCTGTAGACTACTTCTATGTCATGACTAGATATCTAATAGGTTGAATAGCCAAAATTGATCTACACCACTTTATGGCTAGGTCAGTGAACTTGTAAGAGGTATAAGCAACTCCATGCGACTCAAGGATTAACAAATTATATAGCCAGTCCTGACACTCTGATAAGAAATCATATGCTCTATCACCAGGGGTACTATCAAATATCAAGGGAGCCATTCATATAAACCTCTCAAAACACTTATTGTCATGACCCAAGCCTAGGGCCTAGACGTGATCGACAAATGGGGAATCCAAAGGAACCCCAAGCAATCCTCATAGCATGTCATTACACATCCTTGGTGGCAAAAGCAATAAAAATGACAATAAGAGATAAATGTAAATAGGGGAAAATTAGGACTAAGGATAAACTTTCATATCATAAACATCAAGAGTCAATAGAGTCAAGCTCATAACATAAATACATAACATGTCTAACACCTCTACTACATAGATAAAAGCGAACCCTAAGACAAAGCAACCAGGCTCACCCTCATAGTCAATATATAAGTCGAAGAGAGATAGTCTTAATACATAGCAATAGACTATAAATGACATCCTCAAAATGAAAGATCACTAACAAGCTTGATAGAAGTCGTACTAGCCACATGGATAATGATGATCAAGAGATACACCAGTTCCTACATGGTGACATCATATAGGCATAGATTATGTGTAAGTACATTTGAGTGTACTAAGTATGTAGGATGCAATGCAACTAGAGGTAGGTATCAAGGCAAAATGCATAATCATAAGTAATGAATAGAATACTGATAATATGGCATGTATGAATGATGCTTGAAGTAAAACCATGCTGATATAGTTCATAATAGGAGTGTAAATAGTGACCATTATAGTGAAAGCCAAGGTGTACCACCCCCTTGGATAGGCGCATGAGGTACGAATGCCTTCATGAGGTTGAGGGAGTACAAAACCCTTCATGAGGTTGACGGAGTACAAACCCCCCACCGAGGTTGACAGAGTACAAACCCCCCATCAAAGTTGATGGGTACCAACCCCCAACAAGGTTACCCAGGCCTACTACCCCCTGATCTAGGTGACCAAGGTACCAAACCCTCGATAGGTTACCCGAGCCTACAACCCCGTGAGAGCTAGGCTTGATCATCCCCAACACTGTATAGAGATAATATCATATATATATATATATATATATATATATATATATATATATATATATATATATATATATATATATACACACACACACACACCCACACCTTTCATCATCATATACATACATTCCTCTTAT